>JALIZH010011861.1:0-59204 GCA_030522465.1 Rhipicephalus appendiculatus
AGGACACTGCGATCAAGATGGAACATTGTGTTGTTGCTCGCCTTTTTATGTTCGTAGCGCGCTTTATTAGTGCGCTATGCCGAAACTTCTGCAACGTAGTAGCTATAAAACTCGTTGGTGCGAGTGGCAGGTTGGCGCTGGTGTCGCGACACAGTAGCCAATAAGGAGCCAGCGAATCGATTTCAAAGAGTGTGAGCAGGATGGTGATTGAACGTCCCTGACCCGGCGTTTGTGTGACATAACTAAATTTGTGCCTGCCGCCTGGAGTCTAGGACTAGTCTGCGGAGGTCAGAGGTCAGAGGTCGGGGTCAAGTGTGAAAGTCGATCGTCGGAGATGTAGGAGTTTAATTTAAGGAGGAGGACGTGCGAGTTGCAGGTCTGTGTGGGTCTTTTGTTTGTGGATGAAGTGTAGGAGACTTTGGAGTTGTCGCTATGGCTTTTAAAGGATAGTATTGAGTAGTAGGAAGGGAAAACTGCGCTTACGGTTTTAGCTGTTAGCACTTTCGCCAGCTCTTTCGAAAGCGCCGATTATGAGGCTTTCAAGTCTTCCCGACATCGACATGAAAACTTAGTGAGTTCTTCTTTATTGACCGTCGTAACATTGACCTGGCTGGAAGGAACTCAAGGGAAAGGCCGTGGCGATGTCGCAGCTTAGACAAAAAAATCACGCCATATCCACGAAGGGAACGATGATGAGTGGGCGAAGCTCGATCGTTTTCATCCATGGCAGAAAGGGAATGTGTGGTCTGGAACGCGCTTATACTTCATGGTCATCAGCGTCATCGTCATCGTTATCACGTGTAGTGGGTACATTCCACTATACTGCGTCATCGTAATCTTTATCACGTGTAGTGGGTACATTCCACTATACTGGAACGCGCTTATACTTCATCGTTATCACGTGTAGTAGGTACATTGCACTATACTGCGTCACCGTCATCTTTATCACGTGGAGGGGGGTACATTCCACTATACGTGGCTATCTACCTACCTACCTACTACTACTACGACAACTACAGAGGAGGGACAGACCCACACCCTTAGGAGCATCGCCCCTATAATAATAATAATAATAATAATAATAATAATAATAATAATAATAATAATAATAATAATAGCAATAATAATAATAATAATAAAGAAAGGATGCTTGCTTGCTGGAGCATTCGCCTTTGAGGTGGCTAAACAAGCGAAAGCTGGTTCTCATTTATCCGCAGAACTGCTAAACTGGGAAGTTGTGTGTCCCACGACAGTACTCGTCATCTCACGTGCTTGCGCATTTCCGTGTTCGAAGAATGTGTGCTGGCCCCTTTCCTATCAAGATAGCTATGTGATGTTGATAGTGCGCACGCATTTAGCAATCTGAATACCGTGCGACGATAATATATGGAAAGACGGGTGCGGATAAAGGTTACGGTTGTGGAACGGAAATACGCCTGGAATACGCATATTTTTTTCGTTTTTGTGGAGTGTTAGCGTTTGTCCGCGAACTATTTCTCCTTGACGTTGTACCGGATACTGTAGCCGTAAACGTGAGAGGTCGGATAGGTGGTGGCATCTGGTGAGGTAGAGATGAACCAGACAACCATTCAGAAACCTAGTGCATTTTGCTCCTCTGGTGGTGTCAATTCTCGGCAGCGGCCCAATACCGAATGAGTTGCTTTTCTTAACTTTTTTTCCTCAAGGAGAATATGCGAAAACTAACAAATGTGTGCATAACTCCAGCTGTACGACGCGCCACAAGATGTCAGTATCATCGTCCGGCCACACGTTATTTTGTAAACCCCTTTGCGTATGGCGGAATACCGGACATGCTATTCTTTTATTTTTATTTATTTATTTATTATTATTTTTTGATAAGTACTTTTGTGCAAACAACTGCTGGGCGTGTAGCCTAAGGCTAGTGTAGGCCCATAGTCAAAACACATGTAGCAGTGGCTACAACGTCAAGTGCGTATCTAGTTCTTAGTGATACAACCTTATACAGTTAGGCGAGACACATGCACTCAGAATACGCTGAATAGCTCCGCGAAGAAACAGTCTGGCACACTGTGAAACATGTGAGCAGAAAACTGATTGAAAATGACGTAATTTTTGATAATTAT
Organism: Rhipicephalus appendiculatus; assembly: GCA_030522465.1. Taxonomy (NCBI): domain Eukaryota; kingdom Metazoa; phylum Arthropoda; class Arachnida; order Ixodida; family Ixodidae; genus Rhipicephalus; species Rhipicephalus appendiculatus. Next base: position 2,106 of record JALIZH010011861.1, read on the forward strand.
AGATTTTTCACGAAACCCCTAATGTCTAGGGATCACCGGTGTTTGCTCTTGTACGCCCCGTTCTCCTAATTTTTTACGCGTTTTCTAGTGTTTATCTCACTGCTCTCAGTCGCGGCGAACATGAAAAAAAAAATAATAATTAAAAAAAAGAACACGAGAAACCAAGGTGAAAAAAAAAGAAAGAAAAAGACATCTGCGGCGCGGTTACCTCCTTCGTTCAGCGCGCCGGTGCAAGCCGCGTAGAGATATGAGGCATGCCAGGCCGCGACGCACGCCCCGCGAGCCTCGCGTGTTGGCAACGATCGGCGGGATAGAGCTCCGTTAATAAGGTTATAATGAGCCTGCGTCCCCCCCTCCGCCTCATCTCTTTCCACGTCTCGTTTGTAAGGTGCCCTACTGGTCGTTGTCTCCCACTGGCGTGCCCCATTCTCTCTCTCTCTCCTCTTTCTCTCCAGTGCAATCGTTTTCCGAGCTCCACCGCGCTCGTTGGTGTGTTTATCCGGGACGTTATAGCGGCGGTCGCCGCTTCTGCATCCCTGCGTGCATTCACGGTTGCTTGTTCGGCGCATATGCAATGGTCAATTCATTTCTTTCTTTATGAAGTAGTAACAGCGCAATATTCACACAGGGACATACAAAAGAAGCAACATAGACAAGCGCTGCGCTTGTCTATATGTTGCTTCTTTTGTATGTCCCTGTGTGAATATTGCGCTGTTACTACTTCATAATGCAAAACCAACTAGCCCAGAGCTTCACTTTACTAAGTTATATTTCTTTCTTTCTTTCTTTCTTTCTTTCTTTCTTTCTTTCTTTCTTTCTTTCTTTCTTTCTTTCTTTCTTTCTTTCTTTCTTTCTTTCTTTCTTTCTTTCTTTCTTTCTTTCTTTCTTTCTTTCTTTCTTTCTTTCTTTCAGTATGCATAAGTACCACATATCATCGTAAGGTTTCGCGCAAGGCCACAAGATTGTTTAATATAGTGCGGTGTTGTTGTTGAGCACCGCCTGTTAAGTATAGACCACAATTTCGGTTGCTTCAAATGAAGGAGGCAGCCATCCTTGTTTAGCCTGCCGTGGGTCGAGAGAAGCGACCGACCACGATTGTAGCGTCCGTGCTGCTGTCCTTATCGCAGACTTTCCCCCCTGTGTTCGCTCGTCATTAATTGTGACGTAATCAAAGCCGCAGTCCCCCCGGGTGCTGGACGCGCGCCGACACGCGATAACCGGGGTTAAGATATTACGTATGCTCGCTCTAAACGCGGCTGCGAGGGCATAAATGAATCTGGTCTATATAGAGAGCGTGCCTAGTCTGCGCCTTCTGCCGCGGCGAAACCTTTCTCTCTCTCTCTTTGTGTGTGCGTGCGTGCGTGTGTGTGTGTGTTTGTGTGTGTGTGTGTGTGTGTGTTTGTGTGTGTGTGTGTGTGTGTATTTGAGGATGGTGCGCTTGCGTGAGTGCGCGCGCTGTAGTGTTCAGCCGAGCGGGCTCGTTTCGCTGCGTTCGCTGCCCCACCATCCATCAAAGTCTGCGCCGGCTTCGCTTTATGGATGCTGATGGACAATGGCCAGAAGCGTGGCTTCCCTCTCCACTCGCCCGCGGAGAAAGAGAGGAGGAGGGAAGGGGGGAAGGGATAACGGTGTTGTCTTGCGTGGTAGCTCAGTCAGCTGCGAAGCTCTTCTCTCCCTCTCTCTCCCTCTCCTTTTTGGGTAGTGGGATTTATCCCCTCGTTTGTAATAAGAGAGCGGGGGGGATGGGGGGAAGGCCAGGAGAAATGTATCAGTATTCATAGGCGCACTAAATGGATGAGGGTGTGGTTGTGTCGCCGAATGTGGCGTTTATTTGTGTGGCCACGGGGGTGGACACGAAGCGTCGGTGATCGCTTTTGATTTTGCCTTGTTTGCCTTTTTTTTATTTTCCTTTTACCGGAGGTTTATAGCCGGCTTGCGTAGCACAGGAAATAACGCCAGCCGCGTCTTGGGGCACCGGGTATTTCTTCGCAAGAGGTGCAGCGTTTTTCGCCTGTTACGCTGTTGTATGCGTAAAAGTCCTTTGTGCGGTTCGCTGTGTTAGGCTCACGGCGGTTTCGCTCTGGCTTGGAATCGGGTAGATATTTAGAAAATTACCCCCTGCATAGCTGCTGTTGGTTGTTTGTTCGTTGAGTAAGACGTTCTGGCATGTTAGTTGGTTCATTGCTGTTAGGCGTTCTTAAACAGCGCTCGAAATAACCACGACACAAGAAAACAGAAACAACAGCACGAGCGCAGTTTACCTTGATTACTCCAAGTTAGTTAGTTGGGTTAGTGTATATATAATGCGTCTGGCGAAAAACAATAGTGCTCTCAGACTGCCGAGGCTCGTCAACACCACCTGCGGCGTGCGGGACTTCAGCCCACCAGGCCGCCTGACTTGCTGGGATGGATATACGAGCCGCATTATAGGTCCCTCCTGTACTTCATGGAGGAAACACAGCCGTACAGTTATATGTAATGTGTATTGATGTCGTTGGACAAACTAACGCAATAAAAAGAAGCAATAAAGATATCGTAAATGGATGGGCTCAATTGGTTGCGAATGCCGTCGCGTACGAGGCAGGCGGCGTAACAGGCTTCTAGTGCGGCATGGCGTGCATAATAAGAGTGGCAAAATGTGTTACATAAGGCAGATATATATATATATATATATATATATATATATATATATATATATATATATATATATATATATATATATATATATATATATATATATAATGGCCCACGTACACATTGGCTCCACACCACTGCTTCTGGCGTCGGAGCAGAGAGGGATGAAATTAGGCGCTGCGGGATCAGAGTTAATCTGCTTTGCGTGGACACTAGCCAGAGATGGCGTTGATGAGTTGGTCTTTGTGCGAGTGTTTTGACCCTGCGGTAAGTGCACTGGATACGATGCAGACTGAGAAGAATCGTTTTAATTGAGTAATGAGAGATTACGTATATGCATGGTCCTTCAATACTTTTTTTCTGGTCATGAAACTCCCGCGAAAGTTTCATATAGGGACAAAAGTGGCCACCAGAGGCGCCACCGTAAGCAGGAGGGCATCGATCAGCCGCGCTTGGCAGGGCTGTTGCGCGTTCGCGGAAGCGTTTCCCATCAAATACACTTCTTCAGATATTTTCCTTCTCCGTGTTCTCGCTGACAAATCATAGCAGCTATTAGTATTGTCAAAGTGGCCCATGATGCGCGTTGTCAAATTGCCCAAGTCCTTGATTGCTGGCAATGTTTTAACTGAGTCCGTCTGTCAAGTGACGCGCATTCGTAGCGTTCCTAAATTTCTCGATTCCTGCATATTCGCTTTCGGGCTTAAACCGAACACTGTGACTGGTTCTAGATGACTGAAAGGTTAACATATTTTGCGCTAGAGATTGCGGAGCAGCCGTGCTCTGGCTGCACGTAACGTTCATTTTCGGAATAATTGTCACTTTATTCTATAGGGCATCACGAAGCAGCCAATAGAAGTTCGCGTGCCAATAAACAAATCTGTATATCAGGGTGACTTGGCATTAATAGCCTTGAAGTACCTCTTGAGGGATATCGTTAGTGAAACATAGCTGAAAAATTAAAAGCTCAGAATGAGGCACCACAAGACAGAGAGGGATGCTCAAGTTGTGTTTTTTTTAATTTTTTTCTTTGATGTCATAATTTGCGCCCTTCATTTTAAAGATTAAAAAAAATGAGATGAAACTGTTGTGAGCTGCTAGATATAGGCATTACGTGCTATTTCGAAGCGAAAGCTTTTGATTTTACGCATGCAGATTTGATAACGCAGCCGAGTTTGAGCACAGGCACGTAGAGTTTATTCATATCTGCGTTTCATAAACTGTGGATGAAAGTTGGGAGATGGAGTGAACGACACAACAAAAATCACTGAAAAAATTTATGCCCCTGGTTTCCTCCCTCGTTTGGCCGGGCAGGATAAACGACGTCCGCCAGCACGAAACAGTTTGTTTTGCTCACGCGTAAAAAAGTGCAGACGGCACTTAATAAAAAAAAGTGCACAACTTCTGCCGTAGTGCTCACGAAATGTGTTCCACAGCCAACACTGGCCGAAGAAGTGCGGTTGTCCAGCAGGATGTTCTCAACAATGTTCATGTAAACACTAGCACAGGCAAAAATTTTGTCCTCGGGGCACATTTCCACATGTTCTTCCACAATTTGCAAGAGCCGCAATAATTTCTCCGATGGCACTTGCAAAAACCCTCTTGTCTTGATTTGAGTCAGTGCAGTTGGCTCTCGGGAGTTGCTTTTGAGTGTTTGGAGGCAGTCCGTGCAGCTTATTTTAGCAAACTTTTTTGCTACATAGCCACCAAGGTAATCCAAAATGCAGTCCCTCGTTGACTCGGGATCAATTTTGTTAGCGTAGTGAGCGGGTAGGATACTTGCAAGCTTTGTGCCAGACTTACCATCGATTTCATCGTAGGCTGCACTGGAGACGTCTGCATTCGCGACTGTCGCATCACAATCGGGAGAAAGCTTTCGCGGCCTTTTTAGAGGTGGGCCCTTCGTTGCACGCGAACGCTGTTTTGGTTTCGAGAGGTAAGAAGGCAAACATTCAAAAATCCTTGGTACGGCGTCTTCCACCAGTCTCTATCGGTCGTTCTCGGGGCAGCGAAACGATGTCTCCGTTCACTGTGCACACGTCCGCACGCACAATGTCACTGGCGTCGAAATGTTTTTCACACACGCGAGCGTACTTTGAGTCGAACGAAAATCCGGCAGTCTCCTGTCGCGGGATCGCACGTTTCCACCTGTCGCGTTGTTCTGCGTTGGCTGGTAAACATAACAGGGAAACTTTTTCGACGGTGCCCTTGTATCCAGAGTGACAGCCCGGCACGCAGAAGGTGTTGGGCATCGCTGTCAACACGATGCGACCCCGAAAAGCAAAAAAGGAAGGCGATCAGCACGACCACCACCACTCCGCGCCAACAGTCCGCTAATGGCGGCCAGCAGAGCAGCCGGCCGAGCCGGCTTCCTCGTCCCCCTACTAGCTACGCCAGCGCCGCGGCGCGGAAAGTGCGGGCGGTATATGAAGCTCTCCCATTGAGTGACGCGGGAGTTTCATGACCAGAAAGTATTGAAGGACCATGGTATATGTAAGGAAAACGCTAGGTTGCAGTAGATAAAGGTAAGCGTGATTAATATCGCTCTAACCACTTGCAAGCGCGAAAAGCACGAAAAGATGTCGGCACCGGAAAAGGCGTCGCTGCAAAATGCCTGTCTGAGGCCGTGTGCTTATCAACACCAGTGTAATTTACTTAATGTGAGATATTTAAGCTCACCCAGACGTTTCTGTGTGGCCTGACCTAACGTAACCCAAGATCATCATGAGTTATTAGCTTGACACGTGCAGCCTCTAGACTTATTAGCAAATGCTGGACTGTGACGTGTTTTCGCACCGTCTTTGCGCACGATAAACGGCCTGACGTTCGCGCTTTCCCTTTTAATGGATACAAGAGAATGAGGCCGAATTGTGTTTTTATTTACTGTTCGATCGCAGCGCCCTCTGCTCCATTTGGTAGGTGATTTCATTTAGCTCGTATTTCTAACGACAGAAATTGACGGGGAAGACCTGGCGTTTTGAATATTTTTAGTTATTCCGTTTAGTTTGTTAGTGTTTCGTGCTGTTAATCACGCCTCTTTGTATTGATCACCTACATCGCATACTGTCTGTGCATCTGTGCAAAAAATACAGTTTAGGTGCGTCCTCAGTAATTCTGTTCAGGTCGTGTGCTCGCCAGGCAGTATGACCGAACACTTTTTAATTGCTGGGGTTTTACGTGACAGAACCATGTTAAAATGAACTATCACGCCGTTGTGGAAGGCTCCGGAAATTTCGACCATCTGGCGTTCTTTAACGTGCACTGACAACGCACAGTACACGGGCCTCTACCCATTTCTCCTCCATTGAAACGCGACCGCCGCGGCCTGTATTGAGCCCGCGACCGTCGGGGCCAGCAGCCGAGCACCGTAACCACTGCACCAACGCGGCGGGCAACTGACCGAACATCTTTGAAACAAAGAAACGTTTTCTTTGTTTCAAAGGGCAGCTGAGAATTCTTGAGCTGCCCTTTTAACCGGCTTTGATTCTGTGCACAGAAACGTGTTCCCGACTGGGCGCATTTCTCGTTTACTGTTTCCGCGGTTTGTCTTTCTAGGTTTTCGGCTTAAACGTCGTCGTAGCTGCCATTGCAGACGATACCCTATACGTGCGATGAAGGATGGTGGCACGGCCGCTCGACTGCGTGTCGTTTTCGAGCGACGCCAGTTCTTCGCGTTTTGCCATGACGCAGCGCTTTTGCACGGACGCTATTGGTTCCCATCGCGCTTGTTTCGACATCGCTCCGCAGCGTCATGAATGTGCAACTTGCGTGTGTTATTGGAAGGAGACGCATGCAATGGTCGCGTTCGCGAAGATCTCATGCTTATCTTTGTCTGCGCGTAGTCGATCCTGCTTCGAGGGTGTCTGTGCGTTATGTGCGTGGTCGGTATTGCGGCGTCGCAACGTAGTCTGGCGCGATTCCGTTTCGAACGTTCGAAAGTCGGGCACGCATGCTTTGGTGAACACGGTTTCGTTGCAGATCGACGGGTTTGCCGAGTGCTGCAGCGGATCTACGTTTTAATCGCCTGCGAGCGATCGTCTGGTATGGTTCGTCTTGTAACGCGAAGCGTTTACCAGCGCCCTAGTGATCATTTGCAATTGTGAACGTGTCGACTGACACCGTCAAGATCTTGCGTGCTTGCTGCGTGGTTTTCGGTTCATCGAAGTTTGTGGGTGGCTTCTTGAAGTGCCCCCTGTTTTGCCGGAGACTACTGCTCGTTGGAAGACTGCGCGCGAGACCGCTTACGGGACTGAGTCCCTTTGCGGACAGTTAACGCCTTTCGCGCGATCAGCGCGAGGCATCGGTGACTGCTTTCCGCCGTACATCGCACGCCATTCATAGTGCTTTTCGCGAAAGAAGAACCCCGACGCCTGTGGTTGAAGCGCCGCTGGTGTGTACGGCAGCTGTTGCTCGTTGATGCACTGCGAGCGAGGAACTGGCGGTGTTTCCTTCCGATTTCCGCTCCGGAAGTGTTGACTTCGCGTCAGATTTTCGCCGTGCGTCACTCGCTGGAAAAAGGCGCTATCGTTCTCGTCGAAAACGTCCGTCCGGTGTTTGGACATGGGTCGCAAGCGTGCCGAGCAGTCCAAGCTGGAGCTGCTGGACAAGGTCAAGTCGCGCAAGATGAAGGGACTCTTCGGCGCGGCACCACCTCCTCCTGCGGCGCTGCTGCCGGAACAGTATTACGTCGGTGGCTACCACCAGGGTGCGCCGGCGGCGGCGCCCGTGTACTTTCCGGCGCCAGCTTTATCCGGCGCGCCCTTGGCCTGCTCGTCGGCGGTGCCGCCCTTGTTTGCCGCCGCTTGCGTGCCACCCCTTTCCGCGCCGACGTCACATCCGCTCGGAGTGCCCCTGGTGGATCCTTCTTGCGCTGGCTGGCCTGCCCCGGGTCCCCCCTGGTGAGATGATCGAGAGAGTAGCGAAACTAGCGAGTTTTAGAGAGACGTGTGCTAACCTTTGTCGCCATGACACCGATGCTATGTGGCTAGTATATGCTTATGATGCTCGAATACTTAGAAGCCTCGCTCGAATACTTAGATGCTCGAATACTTGTGATGCTCGAAGCGAAAACGTAGCCGCAATACAGGCACATCTTCGCACCGAAAGACAAATTGATAAGAATGGTAACCTGCTGGAATGCTGATAATTTTTCGTTCCCCCTCTTTGTACATGCTTTCTGGGCATGCACTGCAGTGCTTTCTCTGCGGGATTACTAAATATTTCTCCGTCAACTTGGCCGGTACCTTGTGATTGGTGCTCGCGTTGTGCGCACCCACACACGCATGCACCAGCACGCACGCGCGCCGAAGATGGGTTTCCTTCGCCTGCCAATCCCAGTTCTCGCCGTAGAGAAGTTTAGTGCTGGAATCGCTGGGGTTTAACGTGCGAAGAACACGGTATTATTACGAGAGACGTCATACTGGAGGGCTCCGCGTTGATTTCGACCACCTTGGGGTTCTTTAACGTACACTTAAATTAAGCACACAGGTGTTCTTTGCGTTTCGCTCCCATCCATATGCGGCGGAAGTGGCCGGAAAGCGAACCCATGCTCTCGGGCTTAGGAACACACGCGCTAAAGCATACTGCGGCGGGCGTTGGAGAGTTTTGCGGAGTGCTGATTTAACGTCGCTTCACCTTTTCTTGCTTTTTGTTTGCTACCTTTTGAACTATAGCCTCTTTTCTTCACTTCAACCTCACCTTGTGATCCTTCACCATTTGCTATAGAGTTATATTGTTTAACCTACAGCATTGTTTTACCCTTTTTTTCACGTAATGTTGTATTTTATCCACATTGTCTGGATTCCATGTCCGCGCTATGCTTTAAATAAATAAATAAACGTACGAACGCGCTAGTTTTTCCGTAATCGTAAAGTGTTGAGACTGCGGCAAATACAGCGACAGGGCGCAGGATACAACAGAACAAAAAAAAAAAAAGTAACAGGCCAGTGGCGCAACCGAAGCCTCTACACTCTCTCGTCGGGTACGACCTCTTTCCGTAATTATTCCCGCACGGGGGGCTTAATGCTTAAGTGAGACGTCCTCGGTGCCGGCGACGGGCCCGGGGCGTGCACTCCATCCAGGCTCAACAACGCACTCTGGTGTGTGTGCGTGTGTATGCGTGTGTGTGTGTGTGTGTGTGTGTGTGCGCGTGCGCGCGTCCACTCTTGGTAGAAAGCGACCCCCCCCCCCCTCCCTCTTCGTCATCTCTGGCTCGTTATTATTTTTCGCCACTCAGTTCTTTCCTGCTTGTTTAATAGTTTTATCATTTTGATCTGCGTCAAATTACTTTCTCCGCAGCCTATACGGTAATATATTGGGGTCGATACGGCGTGCGCGCGCGTCGCTGTCGACGCATAAAAATGTAAATAAGCCGCCATATAACGACTCTCTTTATTACCGTCCTGTTTTTGTATATTGTCTCCGTGATGTCACATTCTCGTAGTCATACGCCCGGTTTCCCGGTGGGATCCTTAATTAACATTTAGCTTTGTCTTTTCGCTGGTACCCAGCTCATATTGGTCCGTTTCGTCCAGCCGCCGTGCTTCCTTTTGAATGTTCACTGTTGTTGCGCCATAATTATTATTTTCTTAATTATTGTACCCTCCTGCGTGGTGTATTTCCGATATTACTATAAATAGCAGTTCCAGGTTTCAGTGAAACCATTGCTTTTATTTCCGAAAAACGAAGGAAAAAAATAAAACGAAAACTTGCCCGCTGTGATCCCGATATAGCTTTCATGGATTTTTTTTTTCTTTTTTTTTTCGGCACGTTTGGGATTTGCCGGCTTTATTCGTGCGCCTGCGCATTGGACTTTGGGATGATTGCGAAATGCGCGCGCTTCGCTAAATCGGGGTCGTTTTGCATATCGTTAGCTCGCCGACCTGAGGGCTTCCTCGTGCACTTCTGTTTTTGTCTCACTTCTTCAAAATACGTTCCATAGACGGCTATAACGTTTTTTTTTTTTCATTCTCATTCGATGGCCGTCATCTCGAATAAATAGTCTCGTCTTGTTTTAGCGAAACTGAGCTTGAGTTTTAGAAAACAAAACAAACTAACTAAAAGATCACTGCCCAAGAATTTCGTTCGGATGGTTAACCAGCCAAGCTGAAACGTGCGGCCCCAGTCTTTGTCATCGGGTTAATCAAGATTGTTCATTAAAGTGTTTCTGAATAATTGGTTAAGTCTGTCCAGAAACCTTAATTGGTGTTAGCCGCCCGTGTGTAGCTTTTTTTTTTTTTTTTTTTTACTGGGCCTGAGGGGCGCTGCGGGGGTTGCCCAATTGCTGTGCATATACGTGCTTGGAGTTTTTGTTGACATAGGTCAGATGAATTGTGGTTTCGCCCTTCCACATACAGCTTCGATGCAGAAACAATAAGATCGACATGTGCTAAGAAGGAAGGCAGAATAGCGGCAGGGAGAGCGTTAACTTTAATGTCACAAACATAACTGCGAAGGTATTGTCAGATTTCAATTGATTGATCGATCGTTGTCTCCATCAGTATATTAACTGTCTGGGCTTGTCCGACTTGATCTAATTTTTTTTTTTTTTCGAAGGAACTGCGTTACCGCGCACTCATCGGGGTCAATATTAAGCGATATTTTGGCTGAGCGTTTACGATAAGCTAGTCAGACCTGCGTGTCCTATCGCTTTATTACGCGTCTGTTTACTGTCGGTTTGCAGCCAAGCTGATCGCGTCCCGACGAAACGCCTTTGACAAATACGCGAAATCTATGCAGTTCTCCGGGTTCCTTGCACTGGCTCGTGCCGCGATAACTGTGCGGAGCGAAGCGTAAGCGATGCTCGGCTAAAAATGTCTATTAAAGGAATGTGTTTCGAGCGGCCGATGTGGCTGTCTAGGGCCTAGGGCTTTATCGTGCTGATAACCGCGTTACGACGACGCATACCTAGTGATAAACGCTTCGAAATCGCGCTCGTTTCACGTGACGTTGCGACCGTGTTAGCGCGATTTTGGCGCTGTCTGATGAGCCGGTGGTCTTTGTGTGTTATCGCTTTCGCGTCGGTTTCTTTTTTCCTTTTTTTACAGCGAAAGCTGTATATGGCTAGGAGAAACGAAAAACCGTTCGGCATCTGTGTCACGAGCGGTCTCCATTGGCTGTGCTATCAGTTACGTCGTTCTGAGCGTCGTACCAAAGCTCGCGCGCCATTGGCACGCGAGCTTGGGTACGACGCTTGCAAGGTCAAACGCTTGCAGCCACGGCGCGCCCTCTGGCGCGCCAAAGAAACGGCGTTGCGGGCAGAACAGCGTCGACGTGATTGCGGGAGCGCGTGCGCCGGGGTGAACGCCCGCTTTGGGCGAGAGTTTCTCCAGCGGCACTTTGGCTTCGGCTGCGACGTCTGTGACCGCCTGTGGTTCGACCACAACCTGGCAACGATAATTGTGGAAGGCTTCAGTGCAGCGTCGGGTTGAACCCACTGCTAAACACCGGGGCCGCACATTTCAGCTTCGCTGGTTAACCATTTGTACGGAGTGCTTGGGCGGTGATTTTTTAAAATTTCGTCCGGAAAAGGGCTATCCATCATGGGGCTTCGATCCTCCTTTTTTTTTCTATTCTTTTTTTTTTGAGCCCTCATATCTATAGATATAATCCAAGTAGAAGTAAGCGTTGTCCCAATTAACCAATTGCGTGACAGCTGTCATATTAACGCTTCGGTATGATGGCTAGCATAGCTTCGGTGACTCCGTCTTGTTTTACCTCAAGCGTGAAATGTATTTCAAATGTGTCCTTATTCGCGCTGACCGTCATGAGTATTTCAAAGGGGGCCGCGAAACGGCGCTGCTGTCTGCGAGCCTGCCACCACGGCGACGTCGGTTGGCGCGAATTAAGGATGAACTTGCTGAATCATGCCTACTCGCAATCGACGAGCGGCCGTGATGTTCGTAAGTGCTGAGTCATTGCGCGCATGAGGGCGCCATATACCTTCTGTTGGTGCCGTGCTGGCGCGCCGCTGTTCGGTGCCGTCGAGTGGCGCCCGGTTAATTTGCGGATTGAATGCCCTCCAAATGGAGTATTCGTGTCGTACCCCTAATCTTCGCGCCCCCCCTTACCTGCATTAGAGCGCATTTCGCTTCGTCATCGCTTTTATCGTAGGCGGTGTCTTCCTATGCCTCTGCCACCCACTTTGTGTAACAGGCTTTGATGAGGCGTACAAGAACTTCTCAGTTAAACCCTCGAATTTAGCCGCGCATTGCGCTATCGCAGGCTAATCTTGACTTTTAACTGTTTAAATCACAAATAGTATAGAACTACTTTAGACCCGAACAGGAGGGGCGACATGATACATTAAATGAACATTTCAGCGTAACAGTACAATATGTGCAATACAGAGGACGGAGTCTCATGAAGTAGGAGCTATACGGAATGTTGGATGACGTAGGCTATCAGCGGTTATAAGGAACGCGTTGGTACGGGGTACTTGGTAATACGTGATTATTAGCGTTAGAGCACAGAACTTGCTCGGTACGTACGGGCACTCTTCGTTACTTATCTTTGCTGTTTGAGATCTGAGCTATACATCTGACACTTACAAGGAGCATCGATCTCATTCACGCACACCACACCGATTCATTAGGCTACCATTAATGGTTCCTTGCCCGTTTCGAGTTCCCTAACGCACCGAGATCAATTTATCGCACGTGTGTCGCCGGTAACAGGCAATTCAACGCGCTCAGTCATTCGTGAAGTCAGGCCGAGTGTTGCAGGAATGGACGCGGGCTGCTCCAACACTGTTGATTAAAAGACATCAATTTAGAAGAAACCTCACCGTATTGTAACACCACCCCCCACACACGCACGCACGCACGCACACGCACGCACACGCACGCACACGCACGCACACGCACGCACACGCACGCACGCACACGCAAACACACGCGCACGCACGCACGCACGCACACACACACACGCACGCACACACACGCGCACACACACGCGCACACGCGCGCACGAACACACACACACACACACACGCACGCACACACACACACACGCACGCACGCACAAACACACACACACACACACACACACACACACACACACACACACACACACACACACACACACACACACACACACACACACACACACACACACACACACACACACACACACACACACACACACACACACACACACACACACACACACACACACACACACACGCACGCACACACGCGCGCGCGCGGAATGCGCAATTTCCGAGAAAGCTATATTCCCGTTTTATCTGAGAACGTACCATCCAAATAGGTGTTCCAGCCTGACGTTGTTTGGGCGAACTAGGCAGCAACTTGCTAAGTTAGAAGCGCCGTGCACTAACAGAGCAGAAATTCTCCATTTGCAGAGGAGCCCACGTTCCGTAAACTTTTGCTGGTGGGTGTACGTCATTGTGTAACAGTGTACTTCTGTTCCTCGGGGAATTGAAGCGCGAACTACGTAGTTTTGGTAACAGCGTTGCTGTTTGCCTTGTCTCGCCTTGGGAATTAGATGTCGAGGGAAATCCATTACGCTATCACATGGTTACTGCTGTTACGCAGCGGTTGGGTTTCAAACTCGGTAGTGGTAGAACTTCGCCGCGGTTGTTTCTTTAGAAATGGGCGGGGCCGCGCGAACGCTGCCTCCCCCCCTCTTATGGAAATGGGCAAGTTCCGTTCGAGGACGAGCTCTCCGCGTTTCAGCAATTAGGCTAATGGCCCCTGGAGAGAGACTACACTGGAAGAGGGGGGGGGGGGATGGCATGTAGGCATCGAGTCATGTATACGGTGCCGGTACATGTCTCGGAGACAGCGGGCTCAACATGTGATGTAGGCGTGGTGGGCTACGCGTTTTCGTCGTGCAACTTTTTTTCTTTCGTGCGTCTTTGTGCGCTTGACCTTTACGCGCCGTGATGTTTTGTTCGTTTGTACTAATTTTCTCGCGTATTGTTGTAGTCTCTGCAGGCGTAGCCGCCATAGCACCCGCTGTAGTACACTCTTAACCGCGTAACCTTTAGTAGAGGCATACATTTTTAAGATTCGTATCTGTCTAATTTAAAGGTTATGCATTACCTTTTAATATTGTAACTTCTACCATATAGGTTACGAGAGTTTTCTAAGTCACAGAGAAACCTTTAAAGCAGACGGTAACGAGCAACCTCTAAAATTGTAACTTTTATTAGAGGTATAGCATGTTTGGTCCGTATAGGTATTTGAAAAACTTCTAAACAGAAAGGTTATACTGTAAACCTTCAAATGTAACTTTTACGACAAATACAGCAGATCACTGCATGGAATTAACCTTATACAACCTCTGCATGCCTCGTGCAAAACTCTTCCATTAGAGAAAGAACATCACACGGGACATGCAGAAGTTGTGGGTGCATATCCCTTCCATTCAGCAAACTGCATTTTCCTTTCATTCACCTGGAAAGTAAAAGTGCCCTGAAAGAAAGACAGGTGTATCGGCTTACCATGCTTTTTTAGCTTAGTGGTACACAAACTCTCTAATCAATAAATGTTTATAAAGCCTGCGTGTGCATGGTAATTTCTATGAGAAATATGTGAAATTGTTCGGCACACACAAAGCCGAACAGTTCATGCAGGAGCATAGGCTCTCAGACATTCGTCCGGATGCAAAGCAAATTAATCGAATTAGTCAGAGAAATAAAAAAGCATGAAGCGCTTTATTTAAAATTCAAAAATATACAGTAATTCAGCTATATGTAACTGAAAAGTTTTTCTTGGAAAAAATATTTAGATGAGAACTTCCAAACATCTGCCCAAATAATCTTTGGCAATAAAGTTTGACCAACCAATTGCATATACAGTGATCAGACGTTTTTTTTTTTTTCTTCAAAAGCGCCAAGAAACACTTCAATCGGTTTGAAATAAGCCCACGTGGGATAGGTTCTTGAGGTCTTAAAAGCTTTTGAACCATATTCAGGGTTTGCAAAAATGCAGATGGGTACATGAGGTTTTTCAGGTAGTAAATGAGAAAGCATATGACGACGGCACGCTCAATATTCAGTTCCTTCAGGTGAATTATTTCTTCTTTGCTGCATCCATACACCCAAGCTTGGTCCCTGTATGCGTATACATGTGGTGCAGCAATTTTTATTTCTGTCGGTAGAGCAGCCTGTAATTAGAATCATCAAAGACCCAAAAAAGAGTGTTATATACTAAATGCAGCCATTTGCTAGACATTCAGCATTCGTCCAAGTCTATTTTTCGCATGTCATTTGACACATCAGCACTTATCAGTGTACTGCGTCTTTCACGCTTTTCGAATACAGTTAGGCAGAGAAAAAAAGAAAATAACTTACCTCAATGATCAGTGAGTGCTCTGACGGACCTTGCAAGTGCTTCGAGAGCTCTAAAAATGAAGTTTTCCTTCCTTCCTTCTCGGAGAAAACTTGTGCCGCCTTTTTTAGCCGTTGTTCCGCTTCATCCACAGTGAACCCAAAGCGCAGTTGGAGCTCAGCACAAAGCTATGGCAGAAGCAACAAAACAAGAAAAACACTTATTTTCCCTTCACGAGCCTTAAAAAAGTGAATTTGAAACAAGTCATTCGGCTAGACCTATGTTATATTAAACCTTGAGTGTAAGGAAAAATCAATGGAGCCTTGAATACAACGCCACAAGATTAATTTTCCTGTGTGAGTTTACAACTCTACTGTGTGCCACTGCTCAGAAACAGATGCTTTACGACGTTTTAAATCAACGCTGATATAAAGTATAAACCTACAGTTTCTTCCACCAAAAAATAATTTGGCAAGGGGTCTACATGGTGTTGGCAGCGGTCTTGGTATGTGGCTCTCAAGAGGCACAAAACCCTTTCGTAGTTGATTGTGGCCCCTTTTAAGCTGTTCGAAGCCAATAACTAGAATACACAAAAATACAAATATGACAAAACAATTAAGGCCCCCATTGACATGGAAGGATAAAGAACATAAACGTCCTTTGGGAGTATTTTGTCTCGTATGAAAATTAAATAAAAATTGCGGCCTACCTGCAATTCTGCCAATGCCACCTCTTTTGTTAATTCTCGCCTGGATTCCTCCAAGAGAGCAGTATTACTTCTTTTCTGTCGGTGCCGCTGCATTTTTTCTTTGCAGAGAAAGCCTCCGTATGAAGACACTCTGTGGAAAACAGTAGAAAGGATTGAGCATGAAAACATAAAAATATGGTGGAGCCTATTCAGGATAGAGTAATCTGCACACAGGGAAATAAAGCTCAGTACATCGCACTCAGAGTTGAAAAATTTCGTCAGGGACTGCACCATTCATAGATCTCATTATGTTAAACTGCTATATCTATCAGTTTCAGCAAGGCCACTAATCTCACGGACCAATAATTTTAACTGAAGCATTGCTTTGCGATTTTAACCCATTTTATACCACATTTTCTCACCTGACTACTCTATCTAATTTATCTAATCTATCTAACCAACGGCCACCTGATTCACCAGTTCGTGTTAGCTATCATCATCCTAGCGAGCGCTCTTTTCTAGCCCACCTCTGCAACGGGAAGAGGGGGGCACCTCCTTAATGGACTTGAACGGGTGTACAAATGCTGACGTCCTTGCCCCGGCAATGCAAATGTAAGGGAGGGGGGTGACGCATATATATATACAACATACCAGAGGGGGATTATAGCAGCACTCTGAGAGCCTTGGTTGAAAAGAGTTTTCAATGCGGTGCTCATGTGAACGCGGTTTTGAGAGCTGACGTAACCAGCTATGTTTACACGAAAAGCACTTTGGGTCCCGCCTCACTCAATGCTCTTTTAAACCGAAACTTCACTGGGCACTAGAACAGTATTCCAATTATTAACCATTACACGCTCAAGTAAACGAGCTTTCCGGCCGTGATAAATGGGCCGTTAGCAACAAGGTGCAAAATTCTTTTTTTTTTTTTCAGTGCCTTTTTAATCATAAATACGCAGGGATTCACTGCTCACGCCAACCAGTATACGAGCCTGGAGGACGGTACAAACGGAGCACACGGTCAATCAAATCACACCGACGTTGAACACGGCTCCGCAAACGCGGACGAGCTCGTTTTAATTCGTGAAAAGGACACGAAGCACCTCATCGATATCCCCTCTTCTCGCACCACTCAGCATTGATTCATGAGCATATTAGATGCAATGACACTCCGCAGGTGCGTAGCCACGCGTAGCCGTGTTCCCGAGGCGAGGTACGCAGAAAAACCACAGCGCAGATTAAGAGCCCACGACTGGCCTCATGCCCATATGCCGCCTGGCATACGTGTGCTGATATAACACCGGCAACAAGCAGCTCACACATGCACGCAGATTCTCCTACCATATATATGCTTCGGTGCACCGCATCGGAAGCGATTATTTCGCTTTGCAGCCGTAGACTCTGTTGTTAGATGAAGGAACACACTGGTAAATGCTTATCCACTCATTTCAGCATCGTTCTCCAACTGCGCTCGCGGTAACATGAGAAGAACAAGGTGGTCGTGGAGAGCGCGAGGGTCCACACAAGTGTGTCACCGAGAGAACACAGAGCCGCCTTTCCATTCGCGTGCGCCTGAGTGAGGTTTGAATAAGTCCTGGGGCGGAAAACGCTTTTTGCACAAACACTACACCGCAAAACGCCACATCAGCCAGAACATGGTACGTAACACTCCTTACCTAACAACGTTGCGAAAAGATGTAAAGCTCACACGTGCAGGCAAAGCAAGTATTACGTGCTCGCGTGATAAGTCCGTCAATTGCAAGTGAGCACTAATTTTAACAAAATAATGCCACAATATTTATATCTTAATACTAGATTACCTAATTCTTGAATACGAGAGGGAACAACATTTGTCAGGGCACACAAAAGGGAAAACACACAACGGCTGCAAAACAAAACTTTGCTTACCGAGATCAGCAATCCTGTTGTGGGCGCTGGGACGCATCGAATGCGCTCCCTTGGCATCGTCGACGGCGCACACCACCATATATTGCTTGCAATCGCATTGGAGCTCATTGCACCGGCCACGTAACACGCCACAAATGTCTTTGTGCTTGATGGGCATTTTAAAATCATAACGAGCACGCCGCCACACGTGTACAACGAGCGCGTCACGTTCAGGCAGTGGGATGAGACTATGGTGTAACATAGTTGCTGTATATGGGCTCCCTGAGAGACTCATGGTGCCATGAGAGGGCGCTGAGCGCAAGAGAAGTGCTGTAATCGCGGAGCAGACAGCTTCGTGAGCAGCCTCTGTAGCAGTTATTTCCGTAAGACTTCATATCGCGCAATTTCGCTGTGATTGTAGAAGGCAAAATTAGTCAATTGCTTGTTTCAGCCACTATAAGCTGAATTTAGAGCATAAGAGCGTTCCAGTTAGCGCTTTATGGGCGTAGTTTCCTGGAGATCTGGCTGTTGGTCGCTAACGTGTGCTTCTGTACGGCGTGCGTGTATATATATATATATATATATACATATATATATATATATATATATATATATATATATATATATATATAGAGAGAGAGAGAGAGAGAGAGAGAGGCTTGTCGATGGTCTGCCACCGGATTTGCGAACAAGGATACAGCTATCCGCACGAGGGACCATCGTCATTGACGCGCGCCTCGTCTCCCTGGACCCGTCGTGTTTTCGCAGTTCCCTTCGGCAAACATTGCTCCAAATCACGACCGCCGACTAGCGGGATTAGGCTGAAAACGACGCAGGAGACGAGGTACAGAAGCAGGTACCATACTTTTTTTCTCCTTACCGCGAACGTTCCGGTAGAACACCTCAGAATGCCACGGCCCTCTAAAAATTTCATCGCTCTAACAACCACCTCGCCCACATTGCCGCGCGCCGTGGGCGGCGCACTTGCCAGTATTCTAGCACACGCAAGCACCAAGCCATTTCAGGGCTGCTTGCGCGCGATTGGAGCAATACAATTTCCTTTCCCGATCGCCCTCGCCGAATCTGTAACCCTTGCCCGTTTAATGTAAACGCCTAAACGTATACGGCGAAGACTCTGTCAGCTCTAAAGGTCACCGTTAAAGGTATACACGAGCCATATACCTTTAAATTTAGATTGTAACCTCTGTGAATCAGCATGTAAACCTTTAAAACTTGGGAAGACAAAAAACACAAAAACGTCGACCCATGTAACCTATAGGATAAAGGATAAATTTTGGTAAAGGTATACATAGAGGATACGCGGTTAAGAGTGTAGCGTAGCGGCTGAGGTGTTAGACTTGTAAGCTCGAGGACGCGGGTTCGATTCTCCGGATCGGTTCACTCAGTTCAACTGGCTTCGCGGTGTCGGCGTCAGCACAACAACGAGATAAGAACTTGGAGATTTCATTTTTTTTAAGAGACGAATAGATTTCGTTATATCGACTGACATTATGATATTGTCCCGTTAAAACGAGTTATAAATGTTAGGTGTAGGAGTTTGTAGGTTTCAGGCGGTTCTAGCCTTGCGAAATATTTAATCAAAATCCCCACCCGGTTTCCTCCGTTCAGAGTATGTTGGAAGCATGATCATTTGTCTTTTTAAGTAAAGCGCTTTTTGACTACCAGGAAGGCGCGCGCAGCGCTTCACAGCAATGCTCATTCATGTGACCTATAATTGACCTATGGCCTTTGACCTATGATACTTAACTTAGTAAAGATCGCGAATGTGTCTGAATCGCTCCAGCGTTTAGGCTCGCCACACGACAGAGTGGTGTTTTCCCGTGTACACTGGACATTCAGTAAGGCGTGTCGTCAACTAACTTAACAGACCTTGCATGTGACTGGTGATCAGTGACACTCATATCGGGGTGTGGTGTAATTATGTGAGTTTTAAGTGTGTGTATGTACATATATATTGAGGCTCGGTACAATTTTCCTTAACCCCCGTTTGTTCCCAGGGAACAAACGGGGGTTAAGGATATCATAGTTGAAATTTTGGTTGGTAACAACTTTATTGTTGAAATCAAAAAAGAAAAAAAAAATGGACATGGGCCGGTCACGTAGCACGTAGCTAGGATAACCGCTGGTCATTAAGGGTAACTGACTGTATTCCAAGAGAAGGCAAACGCGTGAGGGGGAGACAGAAAATTAGGTGGGCAGATGAGATTAAGAAGTTTGCAGGTATAACGTGGTAGCAGAAAGCACAGGGCCGGTTTGATTGGCGGAACATGGGAGAGGCCTTTGCCCGCCAGTGGGCGTAGTCAGAGTGATGATGATAATTCTCCTGAGCGTCAACTGCCATTACGTTATAACGACATTTGTCTGTAACCTTCTCTTGTCCGCTGGAAAAATGTAAGTACGCTGCTAAGTGATTACCCCGTTTAAATGCTCCTTCTACTCTTTAGTAGACTTTGGTATGACGTCATCGGGGCGGACACTATCTACCCTCTCCGAATTGCGCAACTATAGCTAGCCGCTCACCTTGCCCTGTTTTGCTGGTAATTTGTACGAATGAACCGAGCGAACTAAGATTGGAGACCCGTAAACCTCTCGTCTTCCGTTTCGTACAATCTCGCGCAGTCGCGCTGTGTCTCGTCCCTAAACCGCGGTCCGCACACACTTAGCATGTTGTTTTTCTTCTTTTTTTCTTTTCTAGCTTCGCGTTGTAAGTGCGCGTTCTCGGGAACCCCCGACGGCGCGCGCGCGTTTCACTTCACGCGCCCGGCACTCTGGTGTTCGCGCTCTCGTCGGGGCCCCGGAGTTGCTGCTTTATATTCGCGTTATCCTCGCCCCCTCAACTCCGCCTACAGCGCTGAAGCGACGTACAAGGGCGGTTGATCAGATTTGCAAGGCAAATCGCGTCGTTGTCTGTGGTGTATAGAGTAGCGTCGCGCGACGCTTTTCTATGTCTTTCCCTCTCTCTCTCTTCTTTTTTTCTCAGCGAGTTTCCGGAGAACAGTGAGTGGAGAGGTTAGAGAGGTTGTTCGTTGCGCAAGTTGCGCTTAAGTAGGGAGGACGAAGACGATGTGTAGAGGAGATGGAGCGGGAACGCGCGTAGCCGGATTTTACATAATGCGGATATTCGGGAGTGCGTTTTTCTACCACGCGTTGCGTGAGGGCGCTCGCGACTGTCGAGGCCGCGCGGGAACAGTGTTATGCCGGAGTGGTAAACAAGTAGATAGACGGATGGAAGTACACATGGAAGTACACAGGAGAAGCAGACAGATAGATGTAGATAGATGGATAGGTATATCGGTAGACATCCGTAGAGGAGTTATGATGGATCAGATATGGAGCTAGATAATCAGACATAGAGACCGCGATAGATATATAGATAGATGGATGGATAGATGTACGTAGATAGATAGATAGATAGATAGATAGATAGATAGATAGATAGATAGATACAGATAGCTAGATAGAGATACAGATAGATATTGTCACGTGGTCGTGACGTCGACGAAGGCAGCAGACGACGTGTGCAAGATGAAACTGTTTATTTTGGCCGAACTTGTGGCCGAGAAACGGAAAGTTAGTTTACAGCAAGACACACGGTATGCACTGATAGCGGCGTACAGAGCGTCGGCCGTCGATCAACTGACAAGGGGTGAAGCGCGTCGACATTTATACGCGTGTCTTCGAATATTCCAGCCTTATCACTGGTTGTCGCGAAAGCTCTGGAATAAGCTCGCGTGTTCCCGTCTTGCGCGCAATCTTAACACAACGATCTACAATAATCGTGAAGCTTCTAGAAGTGAGGCGCGGTTTGCGCTGAGCATTGCTTACAGTCTCTGTGGGCGTAAACCAAATAGAGCAAAAGTATAATACGAAACGCGCGTGGCAATGCCCCCCCTCTGAAAAAGCATCGTCCCGATGCTTAAAACAGAACACGGGGGGGGGGGGGGGGATTCATGCAACAATAAATAACAATAATAAAGCAAGAAAGTACAATTAGCACAAGCACGAAAGTATACAAAGCAAAAATTACAGTCCGCAGGTTCACTAACGCGCGTAATACGGCTTCAGGCGCACGACATGGACGACTTCAGGTCGCGCACGGCGCCGCTGAGAGTTCGTAATGCCGTCAGGGACAACCTCGTAGTCGAGTGCGCCGAGACGTCGAAGTATTCTGTAGGGTCCGAAGTATCGTCGAAGAAGCTTCTCGCTAAGTCCCCGTCGTCGAACTGGCGTCCAGACCCATACACGGTCATCGGGTTGGTATTCCATGTGGCGTCGTCGAAGGTTGTAGCGACGGCTGTCGGTCTTTTGCTGGCTCTGGATGCGCAGACGGGCGAGTTGTCTGGCTTCTTCGGCGCGCTGAAGGTACACGGTAACGTCGACGTTTTCCTCGTCGGAGACATTGGGCAACATGGCGTCGAGAGTCGTTGCCGGGGTCCTTCCGTAGACCAATCCATACGGCGTCATCTGCGTCGTTTCTTGTACAAGCCGTGTTGTATGCAAAGGTTACATACGGAAGGATGGCATCCCACGTCTTGTGCTCGACGTCGACGTACATGGCCAGCATATCGGCGATGGTCTTATTTAGACGCTCGGTGAGGCCATTGGTCTGTGGGTGGTAGGCGGTGGTCCGGCGGTGACTTGTTTGGCTGTACCTCAGGATCGCCTGCGTTAGGTCCGCTGTAAAGGCCGTACCTCTGTCGGTAATGAGGACCTCTGGGGCGCCATGACGCAGTACGATGTTCTCGACGAAGAACTTTGCGACCTCGGCGGCACTGCCCTTGGGCAGCGCCCTTGTCTCGGCGTAGCGGGTTAGGTAGTCCGTTGCTACGACGATCCATTTGTTTCCGGAGTTTGACGTCGGGAACGGCCCCAGTAAGTCCATGCCGATTTGCTGGAACGGTCGGCGAGGTGGCTCAATGGGTTGCAGAAGTCCGGCTGGCCTAGTGGGTGGTGTCTTCCGTCGTTGACAATCTCGACAGGTCTTCACGTAGTGGGTGACGTCGGCAGCGAGGCGAGGCCAGTAGTACTTTTGTTGTATCCTCGCGAGCGTACGGGAAAATCCAAGGTGTCCAGCCGTCGGGTCGTCATGCAGAGCGTCCAGAACTTCGGGACGTAACGCTGAAGGTACTACGAGGAGGGAGTCGGCCCGGAGTGGCGAGAAGTTTTTCTTTAGGAGAATGCCGTTCCGCAAGAAAAACTCCAGTCCTCGTCTGAATACCTTTGGAGCCATGGTGGCCTTGCCCTCGAGGTATTCTATAAGGCCCTTGAGTTCCGGATCGGCTCGCTGTCGTTCGACGAAGTCATCTGCGCTTATGGTTCCCAAGAAGCAGTCATCATTAAGGTCGTCCTGTGGCGGCGGGTCGACGGGGGCGCGAGACAAGCAGTCAGCGTCAGAATGCTTTCGTCCGGACTTGTAAACGACGGTAACGTCGAATTCTTGAAGTCTGAGACTCCATCTTGCGAGACGACCAGAAGGGTCTTTCAAGTTAGCTAGCCAACACAAGGCGTGGTGGTCGCTCACAACTCTGAAGGGCCTACCGTAGAGGTAGGGGCGAAACTTCGACGTAGCCCAGATGATGGCGAGGCACTCTTTTTCTGTTGTTGAATAGTTGGCCTCTGCCTTAGATAGCGACCGGCTAGCATAACTGACAACCCTTTCCAGTCCGTCCGTCTTCTGCACAAGGACGGCGCCGAGTCCCACGCTGCTTGCGTCGGTGTGCACTTCCGTTTCGCCGTGTTCGTCGAAATGCGCAAGTAAGGGAGGCATTTGCAGGCGTCGTTTTAGTTCTTGAAATGCTTCCTCTTGCGGTGTTTCCCACTTGAACTCGACGTCGGTTCTGGTAAGGTTAGTGAGTGGCTCGGCGATGCGGGCAAAATTTTTGACGAACCGCCTGTAATAGGCGCACAGGCCGAGAAATCGACGGACGGCCTTCTTGTCGGCGGGTGGCGGGAATGTAGCGATGGCGGCTGTCTTTTTGAGGATCGGGGCGTACTCCGGACTTGCTGATCACGTGACCCAAGAACAAGAGCTCCTCGTATGCGAAGCGGCACTTTTCAGGCTTCAAAGTGAGGCCGGAGGTCTTGATTGCTTGAAGTACAGCGTCAAGTCGCCGGAGGTGTTCGTCGAAGTTTGAAGCAAACACAATGACGTCGTCCAGGTACACCAGGCAAGTCTGCCACTTCAATCCTGCCAGTACTGTGTCCATAACCCGTTGGAAAGTCGCAGGCGCCGAGCAAAGACCAAAGGGCATGACCTTGAACTCGAAGAGGCCGTCTGGTGTTATAAATGCGGTCTTTTCTCGGTCTCTCTCGTCGACTTCAATTTGCCAATAGCCGGTCTTGAGGTCCATCGACGAAAAGTACCTGGCATTGTGGAGTCGATCGAGGGTGTCGTCTATCCGTGGGAGAGGGTACACGTCCTTCTTCGTGATCTTGTTCAGGCGACGATAGTCGACGCAGAAACGTAGCGTCCCGTCCTTCTTCTTCACCAACACCACGGGAGACGCCCACGGACTCTTTGAAGGCTGGATAATGTCGTCGCGTAGCATTTCGTCGACTTGTTTCTTTATTGCCTCGCGTTCCCGCGTTGAAACTCTGTACGGGCTCTGACGTAGTGGCCTGGAACTTTCCTCTGTTATGATGCGGTGTTGGGCGACTGGGGTCTGTTGAACTCTGGACGACGACGAAAAGCAATCCTTGTATTGCAGGAGCAGGGTTTTGAGCTGTTCTTGTTTATGCGTCGGAAGGCTCGGATTGATGTCGAAAGTTGGTTGATGAGCTTGGTTCGTCGTAGCGTGTTCGGTAAACTCGGCGAGGGCGAGGGCGTCGCTGGTTTCCACAATGTCTTCGATGTAGGCGACCGTCGTGCCTTTGCTCACGTGCTTGTATTCGTTGCTGAAGTTCGTAAGCATCACTGTTGCTTTCCCTTCACGCAACTCGGCGATGCCTCGTGCGACGCAAATATGACGGTTTACAAGCAGGTGCTGATCACCCTCGATGACGCCTTCGAAGTCTGCGGGTTTTTCGGTGCCGACGGAAATGATGACGCTGGAGAGAGGCGGAACGGTGACGTGCTCTTCTATCACGTTCAATGCATGGCTCCCTGGCGTCGTCTGGGTAGGCAGCGCTTTTTCTGAGGTTAGTGTTATCGACTCAGACCTTAGGTCGATGACGGCGCCGTGTTTACTTAGGAAGTCCATCCCAAGTATTACCTCCCTGGAGCAGTGCTGTAGGATTAGAAAGCTGGCTGGATAGGTCCGGTTATTGATGGTGACTCTTGCTGTGCAAACACCGGCTGGCGTTATTAGATGACCCCCAGCGGTACGGATTTCAGGGCCTTGCCAAGCAGTCTTCACTTTCTTCAGCTTCGTCGCGAAAGGCCCACTGACGACGGAATAGTCGGCTCCAGTGTCGACGAGAGCGGTGACGTTATGACCGTCGAATATTACGTCGAGGTCGCTGGTTCGTCGTCGTCCGTTGCGGTTGGGTCGCGGCTTCGGATCACGGCTACGTCGATTTGTTGCGCTGCTTCCTTGTTGCGTCATCACGTCTTCGTCGGTCCGCGACGTTTCGTCGGCAGGGCTTCGTCTGCTTCGCGTCGTGTTCTGGTTTCCTCGCTTTGTCGTCGTCGGCGGCCGCGGAGGATCTTCGGCATTTCGTCGTACAGCAACCGCACCTCCATCGGTTGCTGCCCTTAGTTTCCCGGATACGGGCTAGGCGACCGGCCCCGGTTTGGGCCAGTGTACTGCCGGCGGTGCGGTGACATGTAGCGGCCGGGCGACGGCGAGCGGGAAGGTCGTCGGGGTGTCCACTGTGTTCCGGTGATGTAGTCGTCGATGTCGCGAGGTCGTTCGCCTGGCTGCGGACGAGGCGCGTTGACGGCGAATCCGCGTAGCCCCATCTGTCGATACTGGCGGCGGCGGTACGCGTGTGCCCGGCCTCCCCGCAGTGGTAGCAGAGCGGGCGGTTGTCAGGGGCGCGCCAAACGTCGGTCTTCCTCGGAGCGTAGTGCTGGCCGGCGGGTGGACGGTATGACGTCGGTGGTTGTGGCGGCGCTGTCTGGCGGCGGAAATGCGGCGGTGCGACCTCTTGACGTGGACGTGGAGCGGGAGCGTAGCGTCGGGCTGCAGCTGCGTAGCTCATGGCTTGCGGCTGGGGCCGGGGCGGTTCAGAGGTGCCCATCGACTGCTGGATTTCTTCTCGAACGATGTCTTCGATGGAGTCCACTTGCGGCTGTGGTGAGGGTAACAGCTTGCGCAGTTCCTCCCGCACGATCGCTCGGATCGTTTCGCGCAAGTCGTCGAGAGCATAAGCGGCTGCGCTGTCTTGACTCGTTGGGCGATTGTACTGGCGGGTTCGCATTTCCAGCGTCTTCTCGATCGCTGTTGCTTCCGACAGGAATTCCTGGACGGTCGTCGGTGGGTTCCGCATCAGCCCAGCGAATAGTTCCTGCTTGACCCCCTCGCATGAGCAAACGGACCTTCTTCTCCTCTGGCATGTCGGGGTCAGCGTGCCGGAACAGCCGCGTCATTTCTTCGACGAAGATCGCCACTTTCTCATTGGGTAGTTGCACCCGTGTCTCCAGCGAAGAAGCGGCCCTTTCCTTGCGGGCGACGCTCGTGAACGTGCCCAGGAATGCGCCGCGGAAGAGATCCCAGGTTTGAAGTGCAGACTCGCGGTTCTCAAACCAGGTTCTTGCCGCGTCTTCCAAGTAGAAGTAGGCGCGACGTAGCTTCTCTTCCGCGTCCCAGTGGTTAAGGCTGGCCACTCGGTCGTACGTCTCCAGCCACGTCTCCGGGTCTTCAAAAGATGATCCACGGAACGTCGGTGGCTCCCTTGGCTGCTGCATCACGACCGTTCCGGGAGTTGGTGCAGTGGCTGTCATAGTTGTCGCAGTAGTTGTCATGGCCTTGGACTTTCGAGTCTTATCCGGTAGGGGCCCGAACTCTGGAAGTAGCCCTTGTTGCCTGCGACTGGCTCGCTGCTCAGCGTTGGCGTCGATGTCCTTTTCACGGAGTGGGCTTGGCTCACGGCTGGAGGGGGCGTTCGGTACATGGACCGGGAAGCACCTCCACCAGATGTCACGTGGTCGTGACGTCGACGAAGGCAGCAGACGACGTGTGCAAGATGAAACTGTTTATTTTGGCCGAACTTGTGGCCGAGAAACGGAAAGTTAGTTTACAGCAAGACACACGGTATGCACTGATAGCGGCGTACAGAGCGTCGGCCGTCGATCAACTGACAAGGGTGAAGCGCGTCGACATTTATACGCGTGTCTTCGAATATTCCAGCCTTATCACTGGTTGTCGCGAAAGCTCTGGAATAAGCTCGCGTGTTCCCGTCTTGCGCGCAATCTTAACACAACGATCTACAATAATCGTGAAGCTTCTAGAAGTGAGGCGCGGTTTGCGCTGAGCATTGCTTACAGTCTCTGTGGGCGTAAACCAAATAGAGCAAAAGTATAATACGAAACGCGCGTGGCAATATAGATAGATACAGATTGCTAGATATAGATAACTAGATATAGATAGATAGATAGATAGATAGATAGATAGATAGATAGATAGATAGAGATAGATAGAAATACAGATAGATACAGCTTGCTAGATATAGAAAACTAGATATAGATAGATAGAAATATAGATAGGTAGGTATAGATAAACAGATAGGTAGATATAGATAGCTTGATTTATTGATAGATAGATAGATAGATAGAAATACAGATACAGATAGATATAGATAGAGATACAGATAGATATAGATAGATACAGATTGCTAGATATAGATAACTAGATATAGATAGATAGATAGATAGATAGATAGATAGATAGATAGATAGATAGATAGAGATAGATAGAAATACAGATAGATACAGCTTGCTAGATATAGAAAACTAGATATAGATAGATAGAAATATATATAGGTAGGTATAGATAAACAGATAGGTAGATATAGATAGCTTGATTTATTGATAGATAGATAGATAGATAGAAATACAGATACAGATAGCTAGGTATAGATACAGATACAGATAGATATAGATAGAGATACAGATAGATATAGATAGATACAGATTGCTAGATATAGATAACTAGAGATAGATAGATAGATAGATAGATAGATAGATAGATAGATAGATAGATAGATAGATAGATAGATAGATAGATAGATAGATAGTGAACGAAAGTAAATAGTTAATTTAGTTGAGAAAATGCTCAGTGTGTTTTAAGGGCTGTCGTATTGCTTCTGACGTCAGTTCACCGCATGCAGTGATAGCCGACGGACAAAAAAATATCTTGTTTCCACATCGTTTCTGTGCTACGTTTAATAACGAGGCTTACCCGAAGCTCTATTTGTAAACGGTGCACTGAACGGTTTTTGATCTGTTCGAACTGTTTTCCGCCGCTTTGATGTCCCGCTCGCGTATGCCTCTTGCTGCTCCTACCCCTTTCTTCAATTAAGGATAATGACAAGTCCCGAACGTGGAAATTCGCGTGGAAGACTTTAATGGAGACGTCTTTGAACAGACGTCTCACTTTGACTGCTTTAAAAGCTTGTCTTTCTCCACGTCATGTTGAGCGTTTGCTTTGCGGTTGCAGCATGATCGTTTTTAGATTTTACGAGCGATTGAGTCTTTAAAGCGTCTCCGTAGAAACGAAACCTCGCCTACGCCGTCAAAGTTTAAAGTTATTCGGCGGACTTGAACATACGTGCCGAACCAATTGCTATTATGGTTGGGCTCGACATCGCGTAATGGTTTCCACAGCGTTCCGCTTGCGGCGCTGTCTACGTAGGTGTACAGTAACGCTCAATATGAGTTGCAACACGGTGGCTGTGCTTCAAGGGGCCCCAAACCTGAACGGGTGACCCTAGAAAACGTTCAATTGGTTTGGAGAATACCAGTAACCGAAACAGTGTTTACTTCACTGATTTTCGCTATGTCGGCGCCGCTTCGAGCGCGGACATGTTGCAACTCATATTGGGCGCGACTGCACGTGTCGTCACTCGGACATGTTGTTACGAAAAGTATGTGCTTATGTTCTGTTCGAGACGGCAGTTGCTGCTGGCATGTGTGAAGTAGGTCGGTGAACGCGTGGAATTTTCTGTTTAGGTGTCGCGTGCCGCGCTGAAGAAGCCTTGTTGTGTTTTTTTATGGGCGAAGCTCCTTAGGCCCTCACGAATGACCGTTGTCGTCGAGGCCCTCCGTAGTCCCTAGTCGAAGCGCAGGTGCGAAACATCTGTGCGCAATACCGTCTACAGAGCGTACATAGCGCGCATATGGTTAAAAAAAATAATAAAATAAAATAAAAGGCCGCAACGCCGTACAAACACCGACATTTAACCACCCATCAATCAAAGCATATGACAGAACCAAAGGTTAACAAGAACAAAATAAAAGGCTGTTAACCAGAACAAAATAGAAGGTCATGATTCATGATTCGATGCACACTGCTTCGCTTCATCGTCACCATTCACTTCGTGGATCTGCAGCCATTTTTTTTCTTGTATATGTGGATAGCCGGAACATTCGAGGTTAGTGGCGCTTAATAAAAGCTTGGCCTTTGATTTCCCGTCGGGACACTTGCGTACACTGCGGTGAATGCGTACCTCTTGAGATTTCAACTATATAGTGGAGCAGTGATCGAGGCGGATCGAGGCCTTTGAAGAATGAAATTAAAGCCGCTTAGGTATATGCGTGTCGGTGGCCTGTGAAGGTTTATTAACCTTCGCGCGCGATGCCGATTGCAGGCACGGAGGCGGGTGTATGTCGTGTGTAAGTGCGGTGCGCAAATGTAGAGGTGGTAGGTGTCGGCCTGAAATTCGACGCGCAAAGCGATGCTCAGCCCCGTCGCATGCAGTACGGGTGCGTTTCGGGCTTTTTAAAGGGGATTTAGTATAACGCTCTAACCTCGTCTTAGCGTGTTTCGGTATTAGTCGCTGTTTTTTTTTGTGACCTGCCACTTTGCAAGGCTTATCTCTGCACTTTCTCGGTTTTTGTTCCTTTATTATTGTTCTTCAGTTTTCTCCCATTTTGTCTGGGAGCTCCCCCGCCTCTTGGCGAGCTATATCCCTCACCTGCGCCCGAACCCACGCCCATCGCATTTTTTTTCTTTATTGCTTCTCGCTTCTAAGCCTAGTAATCCGTTATATATCGGTTCATGTCATCCTGCAGCATATTTCGATGCTTTACTCGTTTGCCTTGTTCTTTTTTTTTTTTTTCTTTTTTTTCTACCTCTCGCTCTGCTTCTTTTATTCACTCCCCCTAAAGCTCGATGCTTCTCTTGTCGTTCCGCACCGTTCCGGGTTTTTCATTTCCTCCCGATACGCCGGGCTTGAAAATATCTAACAGCGGTTCCCGAAGCTTACCTCGAACACTCCCTTTTTTTGCCTATCGGCGTTCCACCCCGCGCACCGAATGCAATGAAAAAAGCGAGGCAGTCTGCGTGCTTTTATGTGCGCACGCATATGCTGCGCACATGTTTTATGTTGTTTAGGGAGAGACGCGGTGAGTGCGGCTTCCAGTCGGCAACAACGCAAACCCGGGGGCTTCCCCGTTCTTGTTGTTGCTGCTGCTGTTTCTTGTTCGCGTTGACTCGCTTCACATCGGTTCCCGACATACCGTGTGTTGTTGCATATAACTCCCACCAAAGTGAAAAAATAAAGCTTAAGAAGTAAGAATAATGTCTGGGGTTTTACGTCCCAAAACCACGATATTATTATGAGAGACGCCGTAGTGGAGGGCTCCGGAAATTTTGACCATCTGGTGTTCTTTAGCGTGCACTGACATCGCACAGTACACGGGCCTCTACCATTTCGCCTCCATCGAAATGCGACCGCCGCGGCCGAGATCGAACCCGCGACCTTCGGGTTAGCAGCCGAGCACCGTAGCCACTGTTCCACCGAGGTGGATCAACTTAAAAAGTAGGTGTGCGGGTTATGTGCTGGGGTTAATCCACACTTGTTTTTTCTTTTTGTAGAGTTGATGTTAGGGGGCGGCTTATACGCGAGAAAACACAGTATTTGGCCGCTGCTTCTTGGAACTACGAAAAAAAAAAAAGAAAAAAAAAGAGCAATATCGAACCTTCGTTTGTCCGGGGTTGCAGCCTGGGTTTTGAGTGCCGGGGTTCTCCCGATTCGGGTTTCGGGGAACTCGTCTCGTTAACCCCTCTCCCACCTCCTCTCCATCGTTTTGATATATTGCGTTGAAAAGCTGGGGATGTTGGGTAGTAGGCGAAACGTACATGTCGAGCCGAGGCAGCGTGCGGTGTGATTGATTGTGGCCACGTCGAGTGTTCACGTGGGTTCTTCGAAGGTAGATCTCTGGGCGTGTCCATATGCGCGGTATATTGCTCGGGAAGCTTGTTTTGGCCGGTGTAAGCAACAGTGAGGGAAATTTCGACGCCGCGTCCGTACCGAAGAGCAGCGCGCTTTTTGTGACTGTTGCCGGTGTGTGGCACTCAGTTACTCATGGTTACAAGTATGTATCTTTTAGATGCGAAGCAGCTTATGGTCGAGCCATGCCCCTTGGTGTCCGTCGTCTTCACGCTAGTACTCGGAGCGCGCCCGCTCCACTCCGGCGCATGCTCTGGTTTGAGTGGAGACCGCTAGCGGCGCTGTAGTGAATACGGGAAGGCCGTCATACTCAAGGGGAAACGCAACCCTGAACTTAACGTCATCTACGGTGATGGTGAGTAAATAAAGAGCAACTTTAACGGCAACTCTTTACGGAACTTTAAGAATGTGTGCAATTCTTTGTAATGTTGTACGTCTTGTGCTTTCACCGCAAAGTTTGCCTTGAAGCAATAGACCGCACGAAGGTCACGTTCCTCGCTGCAGCGGTCGCGTTTGCTCAATGAGTGAGCTGCTAGTTAGAAGAACCAGAGTAGGGGCTAGTTGAAGCAACAATTGTGACAGTTAGTTCGCGCTCGTCCTGTCTATACCTGTGCGTTCTTTTCGTGCGTCCTTCCTTGTGTTTGAGCAACGTGCTGCAAGTGCCCAGCTTTGACAGTTGTTAGTTCGCACTCGCCCAGTGTGTGTTCTTTTCCAGCGTCCTTTGTGCTTGGGCAGCGCGCAGCAAGTCTCCATCTGCTTGCCGCTTTTCCTGTGACATTCCAATTTCTTGCTATCGCACTCATATTGCTTCGCCCTTGAGGCAAAACAGTGACTTTTTGTCCATCAAGTTCGGTGAAATCGGAAAGCTTTGGTAGCTGTTATGTAATCGACATGAGCACTAATAAATTTTTCGTAGTTGAAAAAAGAATAACAATGTGTATTTAGCAACTTCGCTTAAACGTTGAATGCAGGAAATTAAAGACAAGCTATACAACGCTACCTCCTGCAGTTTTTTCGATTAGACACCGTTATGTCATATTTATGTTTACACCAGTATAGGGTCAGGAATAAGCCTAGTGCTTATAAACAGTATTGCATTTGTTAGACCATGTTATTAGGGCGTCTGCAGCAGTTCGCTAGTATGCGCGTTCATCCACTCAACATTGTACACATGTCGGGCCGATCGGTAAGCCTACTTATTGTGCTAACCTCGAAGCACATCTTTGTTAATGAACATAGCTCGCAAAGCTTTGCAGAACGCGTTGAACGTTTCTTCGAGCACGGCCTCTATAGGGTTAATTTAGCACGTCTGATAGCGTCATTCGAGGGGTGCGTCCCTCTGTAAGTTAAGAGGACAGCGAAATCTGATTCCCATGAGGAAGCATGTTTGTTTCACGACTCGACAATATCGCCAGCTTTATACAGCGCGCGCGATCTGTTACTGCGAAACACCCTGTATAACGAAGTATCTCGAATGTATCCCGAGTACGTC
Source organism: Rhipicephalus appendiculatus (assembly GCA_030522465.1). Classification (NCBI taxonomy): domain Eukaryota; kingdom Metazoa; phylum Arthropoda; class Arachnida; order Ixodida; family Ixodidae; genus Rhipicephalus; species Rhipicephalus appendiculatus. Next base: position 34,447 of record JALIZH010011861.1, read on the forward strand.
GTTACGGAGGTGTTTCACTGTGTATTGAGCGCGTCGTAAAGAAACGAGAGACGCGCTCACGCCTGTTTCGGTCGAATGACTGTTGCAACGTCGAAGCTCTCCCCCCGTACTTTACTACGAGTCGACGCAATCGTTGGTATTTTCTGTGTTGCGAACGTACGTCGTATCGGATGAGACCCATCGCGCGTTGATTGCGTTTCGTTTACGGTTGCTCGCCCAAGACGTAACTGCATGACTACCCCCCCCCTCCTCGGCATCTTTGTTCAGTTCCAGTACACCCCCTCCTATACGCCGGTTGTAAGTACGTACTCTTCGTGATGCCGCTATACCGCTCTGTTGAAACTTGTACACTGTCGAAGGCGTCAGCCGTATATTTTCCCTTAGAGAGGCTGGCTTCATTGTAAAGGGTCGTTGGCTTTGCCGGCGATGGACCTCCGGGCTTCGCGCCCGCGCTCGCGCTTAGTGTTCCCGCGGGAGTTTTTCCCGCGCACGGTGGGGTTGGATGCTGCGTCCAACGCAACGCTGTGCGCGCGTGCCTGCCTTGTACAGTCGCTCTCAATATTACTTGCAACACGGGAGCGCGTGGCCTCACGAGTTCAAAGATTGCGCGTGGCTTCCACTGGCCCTTATTTCCATTACTAAACGCGTTTCTCTCACTTGGGTATGATCCCAAATAGGGAAATAATATTTAGTTGTTGAAATAAAAACAAGTTGAAGCCATGCGCAACCTTTGAACTCGTGAGGCCACGCGCTGCCGTGTTCCAAGTTATATTGAGCGCGACTGTACATAGCGACCAACTTGGCAACGCCGTGACTTGTTCAGTCTGCTTCGCCTCTCTCTCTATCTTAGTAAAGTTGTTACTCCTCCTCCCCGTAAGTTCTGGTCATCCCCACGTTTCGTTGCGCGTGTCTCCTATGGTCACCAGGGCAAGAATCTTGCGCACGTTCGGTCTTTTGTTCGGTTTTAGAACTTCTCGCTTTTCCGGTCACGCGATTGACAGAAAAAAACGAACTTGTCCTACGACGACAGTTGACTGCTGTGTGAGCGCTGAGGCCGGGTACCGAACGTTCGAGAAATCGAACAAAGACCGAATCTGTTCGAGATTGCGCTCCGGCGCGCCCGGCGTACTGTGACAACTTGGCAACGCCTTGGTCGGTTCCGAGTCTCTTCTTCAATGAATCAACTTTATTTGTGTCCATTTACAGACAGACAGAGGAGCGGCAAATAAAAGCTGTCTTCCGACAGCTTGACGAGCCCGCCGCCCCCATTACAAAGGGCTCACGGCAGCACAGCGGCAGTTACATACAATTTAAAAAAAGAAATCAGAAAGAAAAGTTGCATCATTGTAAAGACGGTACATCACTTGGAAACAAAGGTTTGAACATGAGAAGAGCAACAAGCGCAAAAAAAAAAAAAAAAAATAAATAAATAAAATAAAATAAAAAATAAAAGAAGCAAATATATACATATTAGTAACCAATAGCGTTTACAAATTTCAAGCGTGACTTGCCTGATGGACAACAAAACATATCAAAATTAGTAAATGTGTAATGATTGAGAAGGAACGGCAAGGTATGGCACAAGCGTTGCATTGAAGAGTTATAACGCGCGGCCGGTACCATCCATGTCTTGCATTGCTATTCCTCCTCTCTCTCTCTTTCTCTCGCTCTCTCTCTCTCTTTCTGAGCTCTAGTCATCCCCTGCGTACGTTTCTTTTCGCACGTCTCCTATGGCCACCACTGGCGCAACCGATTTGCTTCCCGAAGATTACGTTACTCGCAGCTCGAATGGCCGAGATCGTAGTTACCAGAAGCTTGTCGGTCGTCTTCCAGTTTGTCCTCTTTGGTTCCTCGTGAAATGCTCCGGTGATGGGACACCCGAGAACTGCCTCGAAATTGGCGGCCTTTAAGGATTCGTTTTTTTTATTATTTGGATTAACCGGTTCGTCGGCGTTCTCAACTTAGGAAGGCTGCTTTACACGACGACGACATTCGTGGAACTCTGGTAGGAAATTTACAGAACGGCGGGCGATCGTGTTACACGGTGCTCCGTGTTGCAGTTACTGCAGTCTTGTTTGCTTGCTCAAGCCCGAGGGGAGCCGGATCTCGACTAACGCGCATGCGCGTGAAACGCTAGACCTTCGTCGGTAAATCTTATTGCGATAGGGTACGTACTGCACTAGCGGCAAAAACGCGCGCGACACGCCGCGTGCGGCAAGCGCGCTCGCGGCAGGCTCTTGCGTTCCCGTTCCCATTCGCGTTTTACGCGGCGCGGCAGCAATTCTTGAAGTCTTATACAACTCGAGACTCTAAGTATCACTGCCCTGTAGCGTAAAACGCGAATGGAAACACGAACGCACGCGCCTGCCGCGAGCACGCTTGCCGCACGCGGCGTGTCGCTCGCGTTTTTGTCGCTAGTGCAGTACGTACCCATATACAGACTTAACCGGGTGACGACGCGCAAGCTAGCGCGTCACGCGGGCGCTGGAACTAGTATGAATGACCGACCGCATTCGAGAGTGTTCAACGTTTAATAACTGTGCAAATGTTGATGACGTCAGAGATAACCAGAGGGCCGCACCGCATTGCTTTCGCCTTCGAGTCGTCGTACGCGAATGCGTAAGAGACCATGCGAGTTTTTTCACTCTCAACCAGCCGGGGATGGTGACGTCAGCGCTTTTCGTGAAGCCCCCTCCCCCGGTGGCCGTTATAAGCTGCGATTATTTGCCACGTTCGATCGTCCGTCCGTTCTCGTTGTTCGTGAACGGTGGCGGCCCGCGTGATAGCGTCGGCTGGGTTGCTGCTTCTCCGTTACGCTTACCGACCGTTCCCGGATACGCGTTGTTGGCCGCCTCCCCGTTTACCGTTTCGCCCCGTTTTCCAGCATTTACGACCCCTCGCCGAACTCTCCGGGGAATGATATGGGTCTTATTTCGTTCGAAGCCGTGTTGGGTGTGGGTACGCTTCTTCTTCTTCCTCTTCGGGAATCGGTCTTCCTCGAATCGTGCGCGTAACAAGGGGTGACTCAGCACCGAGTTCGCCCTCTCTTAAAATGCGTTTCCGGCAACTTCCTTAACGTGGTTCGTTCTTTCCGCAGTAGGAACTGTCGTTATTGGCGACTACACGATCCCTGGGATTCTCTCGTTAGCTTCGTGTCCACGTTTGCTCCATTTCGGCTCCTTTTCATCTTTTTTTTTTTTTTGTTTTTTTTCTTTTTCAACCTCCCTGTCATTCGTGCGCTACCGCGCCTGTTTAGAGGCGTCTCTCACGTTACATGCAGCCTTCGTAATTGCGTGCACTGCTGGTGAAGCTCACTGATGAAGTATCGAAATGAAGCTGGTTAATTGCCCTGTTAGTGTTCGTGATCGTTAGAAAAGACTGTGCATTATCCGTAGAAACAAGAGGCTAGACACGGGCAAGAGGACCGCAGGATGTGCTGTTTCGCACATAGTCTCTCGCGGGTCTCCACGATATGTTCTCACGTCAATCACGCATTGTTGCCGTAACGTTGAAGGAACCCCTGCAACGTTAGGCCAACATTCCCAACATTGTGGCAACGTTGCGTCAACAATTGGTAATACTTGGGGGGCATAATGAAGCGTTCACGGAAAGGGTTGGTAGCGCTGATAGCCGACTCGCTTTACGTGATTGAGTGGCCGACGCGAGCTCCTGTGTGCAGGCCTGACTGCGTTGCACGCAATTCTGAAACTTTTCTCTAGCTCAGTTCGAGTTTTGGGGAGGTGCGCGAGGAAACAGGGTGGCGAGACGGTTGAGTGGGTCTTCCCTGCTCGTAATATTTTACGATCTCTTCTCTTCCCCCCTGAAGCTGGTGCTCCCCTGCGCCGTGTCTTATATCGTTGGTGCGCGTTTTTGCGTCCAGTTCCGGGACCGCTGGTCTGACTGAACAAACTATTCCTCTGATAGTGATGGGAGTGCGCAGCCAAACCGGAGACCCTCGATTCTCGAGCGATATAGCTTAAACACGGAGCATTCGTCCGCTATCCTCGTCCGAGTTGCTGGAGGTCCAAGAACGTCTTCCGGGCCAGACCCGGGGCGTTGTAAAGGCGGCTGGATTCCTGCTCTACGACCCGCGTCAGGACTCCCAAACATCTCGACCATGAAGTTTATGGTACTACTATTAATGCTACTTTTCTACTGAAATTCCTCCTCTTACTACTGCTACTACCACCACGCAGCGGCGAGCGACAGTAGCGCTACGCCCTAGAAGCACCCATCCATGAATCGATGGCCTGGCTATTTTCTGACTGCAGGGGCATGAATGTTTTCCACCTTTCACTGGTTAACGCGACGCGCCCCTCGGCAGCCGTGGCTACGTGCCTTTGTCTGGAGAGCAGTCTATCAGCATAACTGTTGATAAGTTAGATAACAGATAGACTGCCCAAATGCACACCTCTCGAAGCACGCCGTGATAACTGTGATTCGGCTATCAAATTGGAATTGGGATGGTCATACTACATATAAACGCTTTGCGTGAAAGCAACGAACTAACAATGCGCTGCGGGGCAGTAGAATATTGATGTTCCAGTGAAAAATAAGAACACCAATTTCAGGCCTAGCGCTGTGGTTCGACGGTAGGTGGCGCGGACAGACAATTGAGACAATTGAGCATGCTCCAGCGTGGTACGTGAACTTTTGTGGTCGACTGGGCCCGGCTCGAATGGCTCGACCTCCTATCACAGACTTAAAGTGAACGGCTTCACTACAGGTAATTTATTCGCACTATGATTTATTACGTTGTACGCTGCCTCCGTGTACGTCCGATTACCCTGACATTTTTTTTTTCGGTTAGTACATGGACTGAAAAGGCGGTGGCTCACAGTTAATCGCAAGTTTACCCACACATTCAGTGCGAGTGCTACATATGGAAAGCCAATCCGTCCTTTTTTCCTGTATTTGGTCGGCGTCCCCCCCGCCACGGTGGTCTAGTGGTTATGGCGCTCGACTGCTGACCGGAAGGTCGCGGGATCGAATCCCGGCCACGGCGGCTGCATTTTAGATGGAGGCGAAAATGCTTGAGGCCCGTGTACTTAGATTTAGGTGCACGTTAAAGAACCCCTGGTGGTCAAAATTTCCGGAGCCCTCCACTACGGCGTCTCTCATAATCATATCGTGGTTTTGGGACGTTAAACCCCAGATATTATTATTATTATTATTGGTCGGCGTCCGTTTTATCTTTTAACCACGAGTGACTCCCGATCAGGCGAGCTTTCGTGGGAATTCTTGATTCCATTGTTTATTACGTATATACGTACAATATTCTCTTTCTATGTTTTTCTTCTCGTTTCAAGTTGGAGCCTTGACCGCCTTCTTCCTTCGTTTTCGACGGCGCCTAGGTTTCTGCCGCTGTTGTGTGCAAAGAAAGGGAATATGAATGGCGATGATGACACGACTGGGTTATTATCGTTGCACAATAACGTTCAAGATCGAAGACAATGACAGTACGTTGCGAAAGAAGGAAGCGTTTCTTGGAAGGAAAAAGATGTCGATCTTCTCGGAACGTTTTGGCGGAATTCTGTACAGCTGCCAGCAGCAGCAGTCGGAATCAACCGCGCCGCGTGAAGAGTCATCTGCCTGTGGCGTATGTCATAAAGCTTTCCCGTTGTCAAAGCGAGCCTTCTTTTTTTTTTTGTTGTTGTTGTTGCTGTTGGTTCGTTTGTTTGCCCGAAGCTGCGTATGTGCTGGCGTGGGCGTCATATCTCCGGGGCCCGCTTCTTTTTTCGGAGGCGGAGCAGCGCCCCGATGATCAACCGAGAAGTCGTTCCTTCACGCGGTCGCCTCAGGCCAATGCCGTGGCACGCATCGCGTTCATTTCATCGCCAGTTCTCTCTTTCCCCTCTATCCCTCTCTCTCCTCCTCTCTCTCCTTCCTTCCTTCCTTCGACGTCTCCCCGATTCATTTCGCATCTGCGTTGCGTTTCTTATTGCTTCGCTGGTCGTAGCTTATGTTTGTCCTGAAAGAATCCGCCCCTGTGCTGGTTTGGTAACTCATACGGTAGTTGGTATCTTGATGGTACTTGGTATCCGAGATGGTATAGGTTGCTAGTTGGTATCTTGACATACGCTAAAGCGCATAGAAACTGAGACAATGGAAGACGCAGTCTGTATCGTTTATGTTTCTGCCCTGTACACAGGGTTGCCGTTGGTGACTACTTTGCGCCAAATTGGCTACTTTTGGACGCCGTTGGCGACGAAAATGTCTAGTTGGCGCCACGGCTCTTTTTTAAACTTGCGGTTTTACTTATTCAAAATAGTTTCATTTATTCATCAATATTAAAGGCTCTGTTGATAATACCGCTTCTGTTCTATTTGGCTGGAAATTCGACGATAATATCAAATGACATGGCTACGTTGGCTACTTTTGGCGTGAGTTCTGGCGCCTTTTCATGTCCAACCAACGGCAACCCTGCCTGTACACAAGACGAAGAACACAGCGCGGTTGTCGTGCCTTCTTCGTCTTCTGTCCTGTCAAATTTTTTGCGCCGTTTCTTCCCTGCTATATGCTAGCAACAACTTGTAGGTTTGAGCGAGTCGGTTCGTGATGCGAATAACAAGAAGGAGCGCGAAAAAAACGACGACAAAGAAGAAACACACGCAACAGGACTAGCGCTGTGTTATACGCTATGTTTGGGTAGGGCTGTACAAAAATTTTCGTAAATGACTGCGGTCACAACGTCAACCGCTCCATGGCATATCTCTTTGATCTCAGATTGGGCAAACTATATACCTTCATTCTGACTGCTGCGTTCAGACGGTGCTTGCTGGCGATGGTTATTTCCTCTGCCGACACTTCCACAACAAAGAGCTAATCTAGACCATATCATGTGGGGGTGTACTCGGAACCCACCACCTCACTCTCTACACATTAATAGTAAGGAGCAGTGGGAGGCTGCCATGTGCAGCTCGGCGCCCGAGGTCCAGGACCATATCATGGATTGGGCCAAGAGGGTAGCGGAGACCTGCGCCGGGTAGGCTCCTCTGCTCCCTCCAGCTTTCCCTCTTGGGATAAATAAAGTTTTTCTCCTCCTCCTCCACTACGACGTTTTTTTTCTTCGTGTCGTTTACTGTTGTTTATCTTTCATCAGCGCGCACTTTCTGAGTTGAGCAACTCCGGATTCTCGACACCATTGGATGCGTAGGCGAGGGGGCGATTGTTTTCCGCAAAACGCGCTGGCTTTTATTTCGACGTATCGCGCCTTGCCGACATCCTCCGGCCGGCAGTAGCTGTTGCTGCCTCGGGAGTACGGGTTACGAAATGGCCGATCCAGAGGAGGTTTTCTATGGGCATCGCCCTATATCTTTGAAAATCGGTCTTTCGGGAAATGCGATTCCTTTTTCTTTTGATTCCCTTCGCTTTCGTTACATATCTTCTTTACCCCCTTCTTTTTGAAAAAAAAAAAAGCTTCGTACAAACCTGAGAAGCAGATAGGAGAAACAAAATTCATTGAGAATCGGGTTACTTCTGTTTGCGACACAAGCGAAGAATACTGGGGGGGTGGTGTCTGTGCTTATACGCGATCGCAAATAAAAAGGCGAGACGCCGATACAAAAGGATCTTTTATTTCGACGGCTGGCGTAGCTTCGGGACGGTCGATGCCTGCGCTACAATTTTTCTTAGTTTTTTCTTTTTCTTTCTGTTCGTGATACACACGCCTTCGGGCGCCGTTGTCGGGCCTGTAGATTCGCTGTCTTTCCTTTCACTTGTCGTTCCGTTGATCGCCCATTCTTCCTTTGTTTAGCCGTCTCAATGCAGCGTACGTAAAACTGCATGGATGTTTGCATGGATGGCTGGTTGAGACACGCTAACCCTTATTATTATTACTGCTACTACTTCGTATTACAGCCCCTTATGTGCCTTGCGGGTTTCCAAACTAAATATATCGTCCGCGAGCCCAGCCCCCCACCATTTTTTCCTGGGTCAAGTTTGCAGAGTTGCGTAACCCGTTCTTAGCTTCAACTCCTTTGATGCTTACTCTCTCTCCCTCTCTCTCTCTCTCTCTCTCTCTCTATATATATATATATATATATATATTCGGTCCCTGCCGGTGGCAAGTTATCTTTTCGTCCACTTTCTTTCTTCAGATTTACATTACAATTGCTTCTAATAGCTTCCCCTATACTTTCCTTGGCATCTTTGTCTGTTCTCATTAATACTGTGTTTAACAAAGGAAACGAGCCCTTAAGTTTACAATTCCTTCCTCTCTCTCTCTCTCTCTCTCTCTATATATATATATATATATATATATATATATATATATATATATATATATATATATTCGCCTTTGTTCGCGGCTTTGGGCTTGTCTAACCGTGCAATCGCGGCAAGCTTTCGTAACCTTACGTTCTTTGCCCGCTTAAAGAATGTGGACGAGAAAAACGCTAATAGAAAGAAAATGGCAGCTACCGCCATCCTAGCTTCATAACCTAGCTTGATCGTGCCTTAACGTTTTCTCGTTTCTCTCTTTCCTTTTTACCTTCTGTTTGATCGCTGTTTAAGTTTGGTATCATCTGTGGACCCCCCCCCCCCCCCCCTCCATTTTGTGCCCTTGGAAAAGCCCACTTTGTGGTTTAGTGTAGTCTTATATAGCTTTATCGTCTTTCTTCCCCCCCCCTTTTTTTTTTTTTTTTTTCTGTTCGATGCTCCCTGAACGTCTCAGTTTACACTCGGTGATGAAAGTAGCTTTCTCGTTTTTTTCCATCTCCGTACATGATTTTTTATTTGTGTAGGCAGACCTTGTATTGTAGCCCGAGCCTGTTCCTCCAACTTGCTGGCGAAATCGCGGCGGCCTTCTCTGAAATGCGTGGCCTTTCTTTGGCGGTGGTTGCGATAAGATTCGAAGGGCGCTGCTCTCCGCAATCGGCGCTTGCACATTTGAAACACTGAGTAAAAGAGAAAAAAAAAAGAAAAAAAAAGCTTTTGTAGAACTTTAATCAAGACGAAATATACGCTGGAATACTAAAGGTTCAACTTAGATTGAGAACGACGCAGCGAGCAATGGAAATAAAGATGATAGGTGTTACCCTGAGGGGCAGGGAACAAACGGGTGTTAAGGACATCTTAGTTGAAATCAAGAAGAAATGGGCATGGTCAGGGCACACGTATCGCGCGTAGGCAGGGTTACCGCTGTTCGTTAAGAGCAACTGATTGGATTCCAAGAGAAGGCAACCGCGCGAGGAGGGGAGACATATGGTGAGGTGGGCAGATGAGATTAAGAAGTTTGCGGGTATAACGTGGCAGCAGAAAGCACAGGACCAGGGTTGATTGGCGGTACATGGGTGAGGCCTTTGCCCTGCAGTGGGCACAGTCGCGCTGATGACTAAAGGATCTGCGTGTTTCACCGTAGGCCTGCAGTGTCAAGCATATAATATCTGCGCTGGCTAGCTGTTGGATAACTGCTGGGATAGTGTTGGCTACCTTTCTGTACGTTCCGTTCCTTATCGCAGGCGTTGACGCAGCTGTGATTGGGGTAAAAAAGAAAAAAGGACACGTCGCGCTAAGTTATCCTTACGAACATTCGCTGCAGTTATTCGTCATATTGCAAGCAGATCGTCATGATGCCAAAGAGGTAATGGAGCATGGTAGGAAAGGCGTTAATTTCTGCAAAACATATGGTGGTGAACAGCGCAGAGTTTTAGGAGTTGAGGTAGAAACTAGCTGTAAAGCGAGAGGACCGCAATATTAGTATATATGTGTATCCATACACATCCGCGCGGTATGTCGGCTTACCTCTCTCTCCCCTTACGAAATTCCCATATATGGCTACACCAGGAATTGGGACATATCAGGCCATATATGAATGCTCGCCATATATGGCCTGATATGCCCAATTCCTTATATACCCATATATGGATGATGCTTATGTATATTTAGAAAGCATGATGGCTGCCAGGCGTCACTGAGAATCTTAGCAAGTTCGTTCGGCGTGTTGGAGGCGTACGTTGTAACATTCCAGCGCACCGCAGCGATGTTAATGCCGAACCAACTCAAGCAAAATCTTTATTTCACAACTCCTCGGCGTTCTGTCGTTGTGGACTGCTGGTTTGGTTCCCACCCGGATTTTCGTACCGAAGAGTCTGTTCGCGCGCTGTCAATTTTATCCTTCGTTCGTTACGTGTCGTGTCTTTTCTTCGTAGAACATCTTGTGTGTTTGCGCTGTAACTTTAACGTCAGGGTTATTGAAAAGTTTTTTCTCTATTGAAAAAAGTAGATTGCGAGTGGGGGAGGGAAAGGCGTGGGTTGGAAGGGGAGAGTGTCGAACGAAACCGTTTCGCAATGTCCGGCCGTTCTTCTTTCCAACAAAGCCCCGGCGCTCATATCCCGCGCTTTCTCGCAATCCGGTCGCTTCGTACGCGCTCGGGTTGCTGCAATGGTCTTTTCTCAAAAAGCAGGACCTCTTTTCGGTGTCCCACTCCCGTACTTTTTTTAAAAGGGTTTCTTTCTAAGAGTAAAAGAGAGAAGACAATTGAACGGTATAGAGCCAGGATTGCCGTGCAGCTGTTGCTGTCCGGGTAAAAAGGGGCTGTTTCTTCAATAATTTATTGCGGCAATTGTCGCGACACTTATATATATTTTTGTATTCTCGTGCCCCGTGTTGGGGGGCTGGTGCGTGGACACCGCGTTGTTCGCCGTCGAAGAAAGCGTTTTCTGTTTCTTCTTTACTTTCTTGGCTTATTTTTCTCTGCGGGTTGCGTGTTTGGGACGAAGTATTGCGTAATGTTGCGGGTGCGCCGCTGTCTTGCGTAAAGTGTACGCCGGTGTCAAGGTCGTTCTTTTTCTTTTTGTAGGTTACTTGGGTTTGAAACTGTGCGCGGGGCAGGAGGCGGAGGACCTCCGCGACCTGACTTGTAATGTCCCACGAGAATGCTGAAAACAAACAAACAAACAAACAAACAAACAAACAAACAAACAAACAAACAAACAAACAAAAAGTTTAGTGTCGTTCCAGATCACGATGCCGTCATGAGTCCCTTGCGTTCTCCTATAAAGATGTACGTTGCACACGCTGTCAATTTTCCAGCACCGCGTCTGTTCTAGAAAAGACATCAATTCTGCAAGGGCTAACTTTTGGCCTTGTTGGTGCGACATATCTGAAGTGTTGAGCGCAGATTCATCAATACGGGACGAGACGAAGGTGACACACACAGGCGCTAACTTTAAACTAATGACCAAGACTTAAGATTTAAGATAGATCAATCCGTCATCTGCGCGTGTTTCTTTTCTTAATTGGACGAAATAGTTTGTGTCTGAAGAGTTAAGAAAAAAATACTGGCGGTGTCGTCAACAACTGTACCAAAAGTCACGTGGACAATCGATGACGTCATAAATGACGTCATGTGGAGAAGGCAGTCGACGGTGAACGTCCAACTTTATTAATCTCTGATACGCTTTCGCGTGTGCGCTTCCTAGTGTTCGCTGAATGGGACTGCCTTTCTTTCTCTCTTTTCTGCTGCACCAGCTCGGGCCGTGAGCTAGTGTACGGGCAAGTACTTTAGTACCGTTGTATGGTGATTAAAGCTGGAGTGCTGGAATGGACTTTAAAGCGCTTGGTGCCTGGTTGAAAAGCGCCATACAAGTACTTCCATTTAGTGTTGTGGCTCGTGCTTTATCGACAGCGAAGATTCCTTTACTTTTTTTTTTCAAAAATAAATACAGAAACGAAGTCGGCGTAGTTCGTTCTGCACGTACTGCGTGAATTCTCGTCCCAGCGGGACCGCATCTTTCCGCCGGCCGCGTTCCGTGGTACTTGCCCGTGCTCGCACGCGCCGTCCGCATCAGTCGCAGTATCGGTTGCACGTGCGCGTGTATGGTAATGGCTTGTACGTGCTGTAATCCCGCTGCTCTGAAACTTTTCCTCAGTACGAGCCAGAGAAAGAGAGAGGTGGAGGGAGTGAGAGGAATATTCATGCGAGCGCAGGTATGATTCGACGCTGCTAGGGATGTTACCGCAGCCCCCCGCAGCCCTGCATATTCGCACGATAACCACGAAGCCCCTCTGTATATGGCTCTTGCATACGGCACGTCGAAGCCGTTCAAACGGACGCCCGCCGTAGCTGCTGCTTTTTCTTTCTTTCTTTCTTTCTTTCTTTCTTTCTTTCTTTCTTTCTTTCTTTCTTTCTTTCTTTCTTTCTTTCTTTCTTTCTTTCTTTCTTTCTTTCTTTCTTTCTTTCTTTTTTTGGTGCTATCCTAAGCCTGGATCTCGTTTGCATAGCGGCCCGTGATTTGCTGTTCGTGACGGCGGCGCGTGCTCGAAGTAGTCGTGCCTCGCATATCGGCCGAACCTCTCCTCCCGCCGGAATACAAGTGAAGTGGCGTCGGTGGAGAGTCGCAGATGACAAAAAAAGTAAAAGTAATAAGTTTATGCAATGCAGTATGTGTCCGAAGTGCGCGTGCGTTGTTTCAAATTGAAATTAACCTTCATTTCTTCTCAAGTGCGGCTCGGAAAAATATTGTAGGAAGCCGAAGGCGCGCAACGCGTGACAGAGCTTGACCCTTTGCCCGCGACACGTAGCTGTACGCATCTGTTCTTTGTCTTTTTCACACATTGTTGGCACCGCACGCGTGCATAAGCACACACACACACACACGCACACACACAACACACACACGCAGAGAGAGAGAGAGAGAGAGAGAGTCCGCCCAGATGAAGCAGTGGTTACGGTTCTGTGCTGCTGTCCAGAAGGTCGCGGGTTCGATCCCGGCCGCGGCGGTCGCATTTCGGTGGAGTCGAAATGGTAGAGGCCCGTGTACTGTACTATGTCAGTGCACGTTAAGGAACACCAGACGGTCGAAATTTCCGTAGCCCTCCACTACGGCGTCTCTCATAATCATATCGTGGTTTTGGGACGCTAAACCCCAGATGTTATTATTATTAATAGTAGTAGTGTCGATTTCTGGCCACGGCTGCTGCATTTCCATAGGAGGCGATATGCAAGAGCCACGCTTACATTAAGTGTACATTGCATTACTCCAGGGATTCGCACTTAACTGAAAATCTCGGAAATTATTATTGATGTCGCTTTACCGTATAAACCGCCTACTGTATTGATTATTCGTAAATCGGAAAGCTGAGTGATGATTTATCACGAGTTACTTATGAAGCGTCTAGATTACATTCCTTCTTGCGTTATAAGTCCGGTAGTAGTGTGAATAAATAAAGTGAATTGACGCGAGTATTTTATTTTTTTATTTTTTTTCTGACGTCTGGGCTCCTCCTGACGTGCACGCTTAACGATTGCCGCGTGTGTGAAGGTCTGTGCGGAGTGATGTCATTCAGACTTTCTTTTTTTATTCTTGTTATACTTATTTCGGGGTTCCAAAGGTCCAGTCGATACATGTGCGGATCGATGTGTAATGGGCGTTCTCTGTCGTACCGTTCGTTGTATCGATCACCTGTCACCCCTCGCTATCAATATAGATCTTTAATACTATTTTTAGGGCAAAGAAGTAAGTAAAAGCGTCAGATTGCACCTCACGCTATCGACTGCCTGTATTTGTACTCCGCAGCGAAGCACCCCACGTTGCTTCACCTTTCGTTTTGGTATTACCATTTTTTGTTCAACTTGAGGCATTCGGAGTCCAACACCACCTGAAAGAAAAAAAAAATATGCGGGTAGTGCATGGTTCAACTAGATTACTGCCGTTTCGTTTGAGCTTCCCTTTGGGGCGTATAGTGACACCCCCACCCCTCCATGTTTTTTTCTTATTTTTTTTTCCTTTTTTTGGTCAGCTATATCGGGAGGGCAGTATTTTTTCTGGCTGTAGTCTGATTTCACTTCGTGTAACTGTGTTGCGCCTGGACGAAAAGGCTCAAATAAGTTTAACTTTAGCAACGGGAAACATTCATTCGCTCTTCTCTTTAATGGTCCAAGAAAAGCTTGTAGAATATAACTGTGCTAGATATGTAACACTACCTCTATCATTTGCTGTCCCCCCTCTCCATTTCTGCCCACTTTTATTGATCGCTCTAGACCGACGCTGCGAGGGCCTAAGGCATTCTTTCGTCGCTGTACACTTGTCAATACCTTCGCGTTTTTTTTTTGTATTTGTTTGTTTATAACCGTCCATTTGAAGAAACTTCAACTTCCCTGCCGCCTAACGGTTTCTGTCTGAGTCTTTCTACTTTAGCATCTATAGGACCGAGCAGTACATAGGTATGCTTACCTTTTATTGTTTTTTGTTCTCGAATCTCTAGCACACTTGTACGACGTCACTGTTGCTGTTTCACACAGTTCGTATAGCACTTTCCCGTGTTCGCTTTTATCGCGCTCTCGGACAGCGCTGTCTCTTCTTTTTTTGTCTGAGGTGGCGGCGGGAGTCCTCTTCGAAATTTCCCTGGTTTTCAATCGGGAGCTCTGTGAAACGGCTTCTCAAGTGCGTTGCCGCGGCTGTTTGCTGCTGCTGCTGCTACTGCCATTGGGGCGATTCCCTTTGTGTTCAGTGAGGGGATAAAAAAAAAAAATTACAGAACTTTTCTCTGGACAGAGATAAGGGCAGAATTTCGGCCGCACTTCTGAGTCCTAGCTGTTTTCGAACTTTTTTTTCTTATTTGCTGTGGCTACCTCAGCCCCCCCCCCCCTTCTCCCCCCCCTTTCGGTCTTTATATTAGCACGGATGTTACTTCCATTTTTTCTGTTTTGTTTTTTGAGGTAATATTGTACTAACCCAAGAAACTTTTCTAGGTATTCCTTTGCAAGTACAGCTTTTGGTTGACGAAAGTGATAACAGAGAGCTTTACTTTAAGCTTTCTTTTTTTTATTTTCTCGATGAAAGATAAGATAAAGTGGCATTCCAGACACTCTGGCGTAGATACCCTCAGTTGAAGCAGCCCGGTTCGCGTCTTTCATCGAGTGTCTTTCCGTTTTCGTCGACCAATCTTCCTCAAAATTCCCTAGTTCTGTTTATTTTGTACCTGCGCGCTGTTTTGTCTTGCGTCGTAACATCGAACAGCTTAGAACTTTTCCTGCCACAAAGCCCGAATACCATTGTCCCGTCTTGTATTTTTTTTTTTTTTTTTGTACGTCGATCTGTTGTTTTTAACTTTTTTTCTCCGGGGCTTTCAAGTTTGCTTTAGCTAAGAACTGCCGTTTCCTCGCCAGTGTGGAGCACTTGTATGAAGAGCGCTCGTTTCAAAAGGGTCCTGAATGTTTCAAATCGGTTTCTAGAAGCGGAGCGCCGAACGTACGGGTTTCAAGTAACCCCCCCCTTCTCTCCTTGTAATACGGATCCATTTCGTTGCGGCTACCGCGTTGTACTCGGGCTCGACGTTATGCTTTCTAAGAGGTCGTTAATGCCTGCATGCTCCCGTATCTCGTGGCGTACGTATAACTGCCGACAAAGGCGAGCGTAACGCGTCCGTGTCCGGCTCCTAGTGCTTCTCATATCGCTCTCGTAGTCCTGCGTTACTTCGTTTACTTTTTCTCCCTCTCCGATGTTTAACTGGTTCTGTCTCGGCTTCAGATATTGTTGCGGCGCGGATCTTTGTTCGAGATCGTTTAATGGGGAGCGTACGAAATGGCCGCTTCCATGCTCCTTTCGCTCCGTTCTTACTGCCTTTAGTGAGTTAAGAACATTAAGAGACCGAAGAGCATCGGTGTGTGTTTCTAAGAATGGCGATGCTTGTCTTATTCTGCCTTTTCAAAAAATACGAAAAATAAAAGAGCGTTCCATTTTCCTCGGCTGGCGAGTGATATCTTGGATGCGACGGCTGCGTCCGATTGGAGGAACGCTTGGATATTACGGCCAATCGCGCTCGCTACGTCGCGGGATTGGGTAATGCGAGTGGCGTAACCCTTGCTTATTTGTTGTGCACGTTAAAGGTGAACCTGTGCTCTAAACTAATTTCTCTATATCGCTTTCGTTGTTGTTGTTAAACGACTCGTCCTGCTACGTCAGCGCTTCGTTCGTTTTGCATTCGGTGTGGCTCGCCTTTAAAGGCGGCTTCTCCTTTCGCGTGCTCGTTGCGTGGCGGTGCACGCTTTACAGAGGCACTTCCTCTTTTTTGGGTGTGCTTTGATGGCGTTTTTTTTTTCTTTTTTTCTCGCTTGCTAGTTTGGCTGTCCGCTTTGTACATCGGTACTTAGTTCTCTCTCTCTCTCCTTTACTTAATCCTTTCCTATCTTTATGGTTCACAGGGTAGCAAATCTGTATTAGTCTGGCAAACCTCGCAGCCTTTCGTTTATCACTTTCAGTCGTTCTCTTTACATCCTTTGCAGAAACGACACAGCCGCGACAGTAGTCTAGCTGTGATACTTGCTGTTGCGCATTTTTCGCTCACAAAAGTTAATGGCTAAACTAGCGTTAGCTAGTTCAATAGTCGCCGTGTGGCTTCAGGGCTGGTTTGGAGTCTGTTCTACTTGTGTGGTCGGATTTATCGCGAAGCTCATTGCTCTCGAACATAGCGCTCTAAAGCTTGGCGGAAGCCACCGCAAGCACTCCGTGATTCGGTGACAGGACGCCGTCCTGGGAGACGGTGGCACCGACGCCCGCAATGCTACCGCAGTGAGAACTTTGCCAGGCAAACGCAGACAGCGTCGAAGTCTGCGTCCGGGACCATCTGTGCAGCGACCTTGCGTTGTATACTTTCTTTTCTTGCTCCTGGCGCGTGCTCTCTTCATTGTCCATTCATTCCGCCTCCTCTCCCCAGGGGGCCGCCACCTCTCCCCCTCCTCCCTTTCTCTTGGGGGCTCCCCGTGGGAGTAGCGCGCGTCATGAGGCTCGCGCTCCTGCTCTTCCCTCCCCCCGGCGGGCCATATATATCCGTCCCTCCCTACTTTAGCTTACTTTTCTGTCTTCCTAACCACGTTTTTTACTGTTTCACGACCCCCTCTTGCTGTACTGCTGCGCGGCAGTCCTCCGACGTCCTCAACAGTGGCATCAGTTCAGTTCCTCTGCCACTGCGGGGTCTAGCAGAGTGTATAGGCGATAAGTGGAATGAATCGGCTGCCCCCTCAGCGGCGGCGGCTGCCGGCGCTATTCCCTGATCGTGGCCGGGCACGCGACGCGTGCCGAACCCAATGCGTTTTCCCCGAATAACAAAGCAGAGAGGAAGGCAGAGAAATATTGCGTTTTTCTGGACCCCGTAGGGGAGGAGTGTGAATTGAGCGGCGGAAAACAGTCGCCTCCGTGGGACATGGGGGGGGTGTTGCCGCGTTCGTATTTCACTCTTAATTGCCACGCTGCATTACCCGAAGGAAGTTGCGTGCGTAGGTCGGTGACGAATCGCATTTCTCCGTGAAGCGGGCCGGGCATTCGGCGATTGGGAGAAAGAGAGAGAGAGAAAATCGAGGGGAGAAGTGTCGTTTTGGTCAGCACGGCCGGCAGTAAATAGACGAAGTTGGTAGGGAAAACGGGGGGCCCTGGGAAAAATGTGGGGTCAGGGGAAATTGCTGTGGTCTTATAGGGAATAAATAATTGGTCAGAGTCCTACGTGCGGGGGTAGGTCTAGGTTTTTCTTTTCTTTTTTGTTTTGTTTTGTTTTGCCGAGGAAATCGAGAAAAACGGCTAGCGCTGCAGTGGACGTTCGGTGGTTGCTTAGCGTGACGGTTTGTCGTTACTACGCTTCCAACTTTTGGTTGGTGCATTCATTATTTCGTAACCGTAGCATTCGGTGGCGACTCGCGTACATGCATAATGAATCTCGTAATGATGGAATTATCAGAGAGTCTAGTGTTGATAGCGGTACTGATCGATGACAGCGATATGCTAAACATTATACTGCCGTAAGTTTTCTTAAGCCTGGGTTGTTTCGTTGGAACATAGATATTGAAATCAAAAACATATTTTTTCGTTTTCGCGGCGTGATATCATCGAATAATCAGACGTGGCAACTGCCCTGATTGCAACAGTTTTATGCCATATGTCTTCTGTAATGTTGCTGTCCGTGCATTAATAAGACAATTGCTTGTGAATACTAGTTAATCAGATAATTAAAAGAAAACTATGTTTTATGGATCTCTGAAAGATTAGAAATTGTAGGCCAGAAATATATCACGTTGTCCAGACGCATAGCATTGAATCTTAGTTGTTACAGATCCTTCGAAAACCGTCCTGACCTGCCGTTACTCCTAGCGTATAAGCCTGGCAATGCGAGCAGCCTTCATATATCCACCGTGGTTTCTATTCTATTCCTATTTTCTTCTATTCTATTCTATTCCGTTTCATTATCTTCTATTCTATTCCAAAGTGCAGGAAGGAAAGGAATTGCTACTATCCGTCACCGTAACTGTCGCGTTCCTAGGTGAACAGCCCAGGATTATGAGGTTGGTGTATTACTGAACAGGGAACGTTGGTAGATGCTGGTAACGTGAGGAACAGCTTAGATGGCACTGCATAATTTTGACATAATCTATACATAGTCTTCAGAGCCGTATCGCAAATATTTTTTTTTTTTTAGAAAACATGAACAGACAATGAAGGAAGCAACACTGGCGTTGCGTTGGGGCTGAAAAAATTAAAGACAGACAGAGAGAGAGGAGAGAGATGCCAGTTACTCTAACTGATGCATGTAAAGCGCCGGATTTACTTTCGGTTTTCGTTAAGGTAGGTACTGCACGACCACTTAATGACCGCTGTCGCCACTTACCTAAGATTAGTCCCCTTCGAACGCGCCGTTCTGTTACGCATGAACCGGCAGTGACCTAGCGCGTTGCTATGGCGACGCGCTGCGGTGAAGCCCTGCGTACGCGCGCTACAACAGCAACAAAAGAATGGTCGTAAAGATAAGAATGTATACTTTCTATGGAACACGTGAGGCGGCTAGGTTTATACCGAACGTGCACACTCTGTAACGCCGATTACGAAAGTGCCTAGTCGGTTGTGTTCGACGCCGAGGCCTTATCGTCCGGTAGCCATATGTCGGGTATTTGTATCGTCTCCTCTGCTCCTTGGCGACCCCGGCATTGGGCGCGCGTGTTTTAAATGCGAAGCATTTCTTAGCGAACTTCGGCGACTTTGAGCGTATCTATCTATCTATCTATCTATCTATCTATCTATCTAGCCGCCTACGACTTTGGGCTCTCCTGGTCATATCGTTCATGGGATTTATACCAAATTTGGTATGGCATAACATGACTGTGTGACTAACATGAATGACTGGTCATATAATGAAAATCATGAATAACTTGTCATGAAAAGTATGATTTACACGGCATGGCCATAGTGCTCTTGAGGCCGTTTCCTTAATTTGATATATCCAAAAATTGGTACGATGCGACATTTCTGCATGACCAACATAAATGACCGGTGGTAATATGAAAATCATGACAGGCATGTCATGTACAACATGATTTACCTGCCACGCTCATGGCGCGCTGACGGCCGTTTCGCTAGCTTGATACACGCCAAATTTGGTATTGCGTGACGTGACTGTATGACGAACATAAATCCCAAGTGGTAATATGGAAATCATGACATGTCATGTGCAACATGACTTGCATACCACGCTCATGACGTTCTCGGGGCCGTTTCGCAAGCTTAATATACACAAACTTTGGTATTGAGGGACGTGACTGTATGGCGAGCATAAATGACAAGTGGTAATATGAAAACCATGACATGTCATGTGAAACATGACTTGCATGCTACGCTCATGGCACTCCCGCGGCCGTTTCGCTAGCTTGATATACACCAAATGTGGTATTGCGTCACGTGACTGTATGACGAACATAAATGCCAAGTGCTCATTTGGAAATAATAACATGTCATGAGGTGACATGACTTGCATGCCACGCTCATGACACTCTCGTAGCCGTTTCGCCAGCTTGATATAGACGAAATTTTTAAGGCGAATGCGTTTAATGTCTCATGCTCACGTCCGTCCCTCCAGCCGTGCCCCTGGCACGGTGCCAATGGGCGCCGGGGCGCTCAAACGGACGCCGGTGGCGTTGGACTCTACAGCGCTCGCGCTTTGCTTGCGTAGTGTCGCTGGGCCCAGCGTCTCTAATCATGCAAGGAAGGAGACGCGTGCATCACGTTCCATTCTTACGGACCCCGTCTCAGTGGGTACAGGCGTTCGAAGGACACACTTTGGAATTGACAAAGTGTCCGTCAATTTAAACGCTGGAACGCGGATGGCGTCTGCATGATGCACAGAGCGCGAGAATACGAACGCATGCGAAACGGTGGCGGATTGGTCTCGCGTCTCGGTGCGATTCGAGGTAAGAAATTAAGCGAACATAAGTGACAGGTGATAACACGAAAATCTTGGCACGCATGTAATCTACAACGCCATTTACATGCCACGCTCATGGTGCGCTTGCGTCCACTTCGCTAGCTTGATATACGCCAAAATCTGTATTGCGGGACGTGACTGTATGAAGAACACAAATGACAGGTCCTAAAATGTAAATAATGATATGCATATTATGTACAGCATGGTTTACTCCTTGCTGGCTGCTTCGCATCATATCGATTCCCACAGTACGTGGGATCTGCCGGTTTTTATTGATGGGAGAATAATGAAAGCGCGACGAATGCGGACCCACGCTTGGGCAACGTGGTGGGTCCGTGTGTAATCCGTTGCCGAGTGGGAGGGTATTGCGAGCGTATGTGGTGTTTACGTAAGCGGCCAATCTGTGAAGATTGCACGGTGAGCTTGATGGTGATCCATAGCATCCAAAGATATTTATTTATTCGCAATGCCCCTAAGGGCCCTGTTAAGAGGGTATTAGATAGAGGGAAGGGGGGGGGTACATAAGAAAAAGAAGCAAAAAAAAAAAAGCGAAGAAAAAAAATCAATACCATTGCCCAAGTAAACTGATTGATAAACGCACCTCATCGTCTGTGCCTCTTTCCCAATTCTGTCTGTTTTAAGCATTTGGGGATGCATTGTGTATTTGCGCATTGACCCGAAGGTCGCCGGTTCGATCCCGGCCGCGGCGGTCGCATTTCGATGGAGGCGAAATGCTACACTCCTGTGTACTGTGCGTATCGGTGCACGTTAAAGAACTGCTGATGGTCGACATTTCCGTAGCCCTGCACTATGGCGTCCCCTGTAATCATATGGTGGTCTTGGAACGTAAAACCCCAGATATTATTTTGTATTCGTGTACACCACCTATGGCGTGCGTTGTATGCACCGTTGGTGTTAACGAACATTACTGCCCTGTACGTCAAACGCCGGCCTCTGCTGGTTGCATTGTACGCCCGAAGCTTCATAATGCATCGTGGCCGCTGGGATTTCCAGATACCACGACGCTAAGGAGAACCTTGAGGAACCGTGACGCTGTAGACTTCGTTTTATCCTGCTTGTGAGAAAAAAAAATGCACAGCATATCCACAGAGTGAATGATGATGAATGGGCGAAGCTCCGGAGCTAATGTGGTAAACCGTCAATCCCCGTAAATTTTGCCCACTCTATCATCATACAAAGACCTGACACACAAACGCGGTGGCAGAAAGAGAATGTGTGGTCTGGAACGCGCTTATACTTCATGGTCATCAGCGTCATCGTCATCGTTATCACGTGTAGTGGGTACATTCCACTACACGTGGCTACCTCCTCCTCCTCCTCCTCCTCCTCCTCCTACTACTACTACTACTACTACTACTACTACTACTACTACTACTACTACTAGGCTACAGGAGGAGGGACAGACCCACACCCTAAGGAGCTTCGCCCCTAAAACTTAAGGACCCCACGCTTGGGGGGTTTCGGTTGTGCAAACAGCAGAAAAAAGTCGAGGGACGTAGGGAATCTTAAGAACAACAAACACAGATTAAAAAGCTGTGGCAAGTTATTTGCTCGCGCTAAGTAACGACAGCGCATTCAACAACGGAAGACGAAGCAAGGTGTTTACGTACAACACAGTCTGCGCTGTGTCAGCGCCTTCGTTCGCGCTCGTCGTTGTCGAGTGCGGCGTTATTTACCATGCTTTTAAGAACGTATCGAACGTAGGAAAGTGTAACAAGGTGGTCGATGAGATTTCTTGAGTGATCGGTGGCCGTAAGCGAAGGCAACGCCGCACACAGTGAAAAGTTAATAACGTTGAAAAGCAAACAACAAGAGGATCGATGTCACGAAGGACACTTTTACCCTTTTGAAAACGTTCTTTGGTTTTGAGAGCGTGTACGAGATTGCGGCCTTGGTGCCAACTTTTGATTGGTGTCAAATCGAGAGTTATTTGAGAACAGTTTGTTTAGTCTATCCGATGTCTCTTATACCGGAGTCACACGGTGCGCTGCTGATCGCTATTGATCGGCTCCCTTCATGATTTTGGCTGTAAGGCGCCAATCACGATCAAGAAATTAGACATAACTAATTAGCGCAAAAAAAAAAACAAAAAAAAAAAACAGACAAGGTAGAGACGACAGACAGGACTCCGTCCTGTCTACCTGCCTCCGTCCGATACAGGACTCCGTCCTGGACGGAGTCCTGTATCGGACGGAGGCAGGTAGACAGGACGGAGTCCGTCTACGGGACAGGACGGAGTCCGTCCTAGACGGAGTCCTGTCTAGGACGGAGTCTTGTCTAGGACGGTGCCTCCGTCCTAGACAGGGACTCCGTCCCAACTCACGTCTTTAGGAAATTAGATCCATGCGCGATCGGATCAAATGTGACCGCAAGACACCGGTGTTAGTTTTTTCGGGTATACAAAATAAATGCGTTTACAGGAAGCGACTGCACTTGTACACGTGGGGCATGAGTGAAGTGATCTGTCTGTGCAGGCAACAAAATTCGGGAGGGTGATGAAGGTTATGCCGTACTTCCTGTTCCTGCATACTGCTTCAAAAATTGGAAGGTTGATAAAGGTTATGCCGTACTCCCTGTTCCTGCATACTGCTTCAAAAATTGGAAGGTTGATAAAGGTTATGCCGTACTCCCTGTTCCTGCATACTGCTTCAAGGAACGATGCGAGCCCGTGGCTCCCGCGCAGAATAGGAAAGAATGAGTTGGACAGGCCTCCTGCCGAGCGGCGTTGGAGCTGTGCGCGGTTGCCCGTGGCAACGGCTCGGTTTGTTGTGGCTTCCCCTCTTCCCGCGTGCGCCCACGGCCGCAGAGCCCCATAGCCGTGTGCGTGCGGCCGGTACACGTGTGGCTGCTGCCTCAATGGAGTTCGAGTTCGGGGGGCGGGGGTGTCGCTCTGAAAGACCCGTGGTTGCGGTTGGAAAGAGGAGGCTGGTGGGGTGCCGAGTTCTTTTTTCTTTTTTTTTTCATGTCGAGCACTAGAGAGAGTGACACTGGCAGAGTGTTTGGTGGACGAGTTGGTGCGTAGGTTAACCGAAGGTTTCTGGCGCAAAGTAATTGAAGGAAGAAAAAAAAAAAGTATGCGCCCAATCATGTCTTCTCCTTGCATTTCTTTTCTTTGCTTGTTTTTTTTTTTAACTGTTAAATTACCTCGTGCCGCAGATCCTTGAGTGAGGCGAGGTTTTTGTTGGGCACGGTTATAGCGTGATCTGTTCGATTTTGCGGCGAACACATTGACATCATTTTAAAACAGCGCAGCAAGACGAGAACATAAGAAACGAAAGAAACAACAGCGCCCGTCCCGTTGTTTCTTTCGTTTCTTGTGTCCTCGTCTTGCTGCGCTGTTTTAAAATGATGTCAAACCAACTTTCCCAGTTATATGTTCTCTTGAACACATTGAGGCTTAGCGTGTGTGTGTGTGTGTGTGTGTGTGTGTGTGTGTGTGTGTGTGTGTGTGTGTGTGTGTGTGTGCGCGTGCGTGCGTGCGTGTGTGTGTGTGTGTGTGTGTGTGCGTGTGTGCGTGTGTGCGTGCGCGCGCCTCGTATTCTCCTGTTTTTGTTTTCCTTGTGGTTGTTGGAATATTCGACTGCTGGCGACCGTACTCGTATATGAAGCGTTCGTTCACTTGGCGTCTGCGAGCTTTCCCCTATCATTCGCCCTTAGACGGCGTTCCTGTTTACAGATGGAATGATGGTAATACTCCTTTATCCGTACGAGAACTCCGCTCCGATAGAGGTGCCGCCAATAGACAGTTATAGTATAGCGGGCTTAGCGGGATAGCGGGCTTAGCGGAATAGCGGGATCGAAGTGCGCATGCGCTGTGCGCTAAAAGACCCGTAGCGTGTACCGCACGCACGCTATTTTTCAGATTTAGCGTTACCGTGTTTTCGTGGTCTACGTAGTGTACGTAAAACATGGCGGCGGTTTTGGACGCCCGCTTCGAACTGAATTTAGCCTTGGTGGGGACGGTTCCACTTCTTTAGTAGCTAACGACTGTGCAAAATGGCTTCGCTTGCCCTCAGGTAGCGTCGACGACCGAGTATTACGGATAACTTAGCCTAGTTTTTGTGATCGCTTCCCATTTCTAACGTCCCTAGGCCTAACTAGAAGATCGGTGTAAACAAATCCGCAACATAAAAATTCGCGCTTTTGGTGAGTGGTTCAAACTTATTTACTTTTATTATTACTAAATAAAAGTACTAATATTGCTGCACGCGGGGATACAGGCGAGAATTCTCAGTTTTTTTCTTTTCACTCTTTTTAATGCATTCACCCTCCGCTAGATGACGCCACCGTGCCAGCTTGGGTACGTAAACGCTATCCCGCTAAACTATAACGCGCTGTCCGAAACGAACGTGTGCGGCACGGTAACGCTATTCCCTTAACTCCCGCTATGACGCTAACGCTATACTATAACTGTCTAATGACGGGGTTTTCGTTGGTGTCGAGGGCGTCAGCCTGCCAATCGAAATGCGTGAAGCGCGCAGTGTCTTTTGTGTGTGTGTGTTTAGGGGGGGGGGGGGGCTCCAGCCACACCGACCGTCTGATAATACAGCTC
>JALIZH010011862.1:0-34348 GCA_030522465.1 Rhipicephalus appendiculatus
CAAACTCTTTCCCGGGACGTTCTTGATAAAAATATCTCGAGTGAGTCGCCGATTTTATAAAAACGTCCTTACTAGATTGCAACCACAGATAACTCGTATTTTAAGCTACAAGATCAAAAGGCGTATCCTAGAGTATCGATTATATGAGATATTGGCGTTAAAGAGCATTTCCACCACGATCAGAAAAGCTAATTTTACGCCAGCGGACTCACGAGTCGACTCACTCAGGCTCACTCAGACTTAGGTCAAGCCATGAGTCTGAGTCTGAGTGAGCCCGGCTGAGCAATATGTTGGTGAGTTTGAGTCCGAGTAAGTCCAGTTCCGAAAAAAGTTTAGTGAGCTTGAGTCTGAGTGAGTTTTGTTCAGGAAAATTTCGGTGAGTGAGTCCGAGGGAGCTCGCACAGCAAAATGTATTTTTTTAGTGAGCCTGAGTGATTTCCAATTTTTTTTGCCGACCTATGGTAAGAAGTAAGATTGTGTCCGAAAGCATGTGCGCGTGCTCCACTTTCCAATAGTCCGTAGATCGCGCGCCGCTGGCATACATATAGATATGGGATATAGCCAGATTGTAAGGGAGCAGGTTGTAACGCTTGTTTGGCGGAGTACAATCAATAAATCACTCGTCATGCCATTGTTCTCGCCGTAGCCAACATACTATCATGGTCATTATTGCTGTCGTCATTATCACAAACGCAGTCGCGTAAGTACACATTTGCATGCCATTCACAAACATGTTCGTAACGAATCGCAGATCGGCCACCGAGAGCGCTGATTGCGAAGCAAGAGAGCCCAATAGTAAAGCCATTACTTGATAGTGATAACTTAGAAAGGTATTCATGCGTCTCCTAAAGTTGTGACGCCTGAAATTCCGCTGGAAGCACTCATCATGCGAGCATTCTGTCATGATTAAAGATAAAAAGCTAGCGAAGGAATTCACAACGATTACGATACTGCCTAATACGAATTCTGAGCCCAGCTTCGTGTTGGGGAAAGGTCAACTGTGTTTGAAGTTTTTAGCTTTCCGCAAGGTATCGACTGCGCCATAAATCATAATTTTTGTGAAGTAGGACAGCACCCACTGCGCCATTATTCCGTCTTTCTGTGCAAAAGTGAGGTACCCGCTACACATCTGTAAGCTATTGTGTGCACTTTGTTGATGCTGCATGTAGAAGATGACTATGAAGAATTCTGGCTCAACACTTTGCAGTGGGTTGGAAGCATTAAACCACACACTCGTTGCGCAATTGGCACTGTGGGATGACGCGTTGTTATTTCACCCTTCTGGCACGTTATATTACATAGGTTAACGCGATTCCTTGCCCGACATGACGCCTGTATAGGGACTTTTTTAAAAATGAGTTTGCAGCACCAGCGTGGCTCTGTGGCTCGGCTGCCACGTAGAGGGCCCGGGTTCAAATCTCATTAGATCCTGGGTATTATTTTTTTTCTCATTTTATTTTTAGGAGCTTGCTCCTTATGCTCGGGGCTTGTACATCGCCGTAGCCAGATGACGATGACGATGACGCTGCCATCACGGCACATCACATGCAAGGTACCCACTATACGTCATGACGATGACGATGACACTGATGACGATGAAGAATAAGCGCGTTCCAGACCACACATTCTCTTTCTGCCATCACGCTGGAACGGCTGCGCGTGGCGCGCTTACTTTCTCTTTGCCGGGAGCAAACTCAGTGCACTTCGCTACCGCTACTAGTCATGAACACCCAGGAAGCCAAGGCAGCGGCGGTGGGAGCTCGCAAGGCAGCAGCAGCGCGGGCTCGCTGCCAAGACCCTGCGGTGAGAGCTCGCGAGGCCGAAGAGAGACGTCAGCGTCGTGCGGACCCCGAGATACAAGCCCGCGAAACCGAAGCAGCGCGGAAGCGGCGGCAAGAGAACCTCGAAGAGGTACGGGCGCGTGATGGAGCGGCCAAGCGCCGAAAGCGGTCGCTACCTGAAGTTGGTGGCGCCGACAAGCACAAGCGAAACGGCTCCCCGAGCTTAACGAGGGACGCCCTTCTTGTAATTCGTAAAATCTATGTAAACTTGTGTATATAATGTACATATAGTCCATCAAATTTATAATTAGTCGATCAAATTATAATAGTCCATCAAATTGTAAATTGTGTATATAGTGCATCGAATGTAAAATAATAAACATTGCGTATATAATGTGTATATAACTATAACAACGTGTCACGTCTTTATATGACAGTAGAGGAATTGTACGGAGGATTCACGGTTTACCCGATTATCTCCGAGCAAGCTTCCTCCAACATCATTCACTTCGTGGATATGGAGTTCTTTTCATGTCTATCGCTTAGGCCTCCGACGGCGACGGTGACGCCGCCCAACGCAGCAACGAGTGCCGGAGACCTGCGCTCTAAAAGAACACGCACGGTAGAAACACTGGAAATAAAGGAGTTTTACGTTATGAAAGATAGCGAATATATAACCTGACATTAGTTCAACCATTGACGATAAACGGGGTCTTTATTATTTATAGCGACTATCTTCGACTGAAGACTTTTTCCCACTAATATCTGCATATATTCACTTCCTGAAACAATGGCTAGTATAGTGCGCATGTTTATAGTTGGTCCTAGACCAAGATAAGGAACACGCAACTTGTTCACATTACATGTTTTCACCTCTTATTCAGGCGACTCCAGGCCTGGCCACTTGACGAGCTGAATAGCTTTGTCATCCTATACCGGTGTTTTCTTATTGAAGTTATAAATTTGTCAAAATCGTTGAAGATATCTTTTGGAAACACGACCAACTCAGCCTTCGATGCCAGACGAGACCAAGCTCAGCGTTTCACTCACGATATTTTCTGCTACGTGTCGCGATTATTGTTTGTTACGAGCACTTGAGTTGGATGGAGATCGCATAAGACAGTGCAAGCCTTCTGAGAGACACTCGGTATTCTCTTGGGGCGGCACATTGAGTAGGAATTTCGCACACTGGCCAGTGATTCTGGATGCGAAGCAGTGTAAATTGGTACGTCATGTGTGTAAGTGTGGCTGTGTGGTCACATCTAGGTTGGTGCGTTCACGACACACACTCACAACGTGGTCTTGGGAGGCACGGCTTTCCGAGCTGGCACTGGGGAGCCAACTGGTGACCCTGGACCAGGTCCGGCGAGCCGCCGCGGCCAGTGGGGCCCTACAAGAGGGCTGCACCCAGGATTAATCACGGAGTTTCACTTTGTAATAAAGTTTATTCATCATCATGCGAAGCATTTTCTTACGGGGCTCGGCTTGTCGGCCGTCACGGTGGGTGTCACGTAGTCACGGTCTATCATAAAGTTAACTTCAGGTGATGACGCCATTCTATCATGGCATCATGACGACACAAGGCCGACAAAATTTTGTGACGCAATCATAAGCGGGATCATGACGTGGCGAAGCACCTTAGGGTCTCGGCTTGTCGGTGTCTAATGTCTTCACGGTGCGTCATGTAGTCACGGTCCATCATAAAAATGGGTACGCTCCACAAAAATTGGGTAAGACCCACTACTCGTCACAGGTCCACTAAAAATGAAGAAGACAACAGTTAGCCGAACAAATAGCCGACGACGTTAGTGAAGCTGAAACACCCTTCCCTACATGCCGTAGAGAACTGAAACCGGGCATGTAGGGAAGAAGAACACTGCATGCTTCGCTCCTCCCCAGTTTTTTTTTATTTTTTTTATAATAAATGTATTTAAGGAGAGGTAAGTGCGTATGTGTGGCGGCGGCTACTTCTTTCTTCCGCCATTTGAATTTTGTCCCTATGCAAATCCGCATCAAAATGCACCAGTGATCATCTCACAAACAGTCCATTTATTAAGATCGCTTTCCTGGGGCATGAATGGGACATGTGAAAGGCTAAGGTATCCATTCTAAAAAGACAGGGCGTGCAAACACGGAAACAAGAAGGAAGTGAGGACGGTTCTTGTGTCCGTGTTTGCAGGCCCCCTCTTTTTAGAATGAATACGTACCAACTAGATGAGCTCTGTTATTCTAAGCTAAGGTATCGAACGGGTCCCACAAATGCTGACGGTGATCGACTCGCACCCGCGGACGTATGATTGACGGGAAGTTGAAAAGGAAGGTTAGTCATGGAAGTGATTGAAAACATCTTTATTTGCCCTGAATCTTGGAACATGTGCGTGGGTTGCCTATAGTCCGGCAGTCCACCTGTTCTCGCTGCCGCGTTTGCCCTCTCCACTACCCAGTGCTGGCGGTCAGGGTCATTGCTGCGCAGAATGGCCTCCCACTGCTCCTCCGAGGGGTTTCGAATGGTGTCAAGCTTGAAACTGATGCCCTCACAATCCGGCATAAGTTAGCACACCACTGGTACGTCGGAAAGTATAATATTAATATATGGCACCACTGGTGTAAACTAGCTGGTGTTGGATATGTGCCTCTTTGCAACCTCCTGAAGGCGTTCTTTTCCATCCCTATTAAGGGATTTATGTGGCGTTGGGCACAATTTGCCGTGTCTTTCTATGCGGTGAAAGATAGTTGATATATGCCACTGAAATGAAACTTTTAAGTCACATCAACGTGAATCAATCGGTGTGGTTTTAAACAGAGCCAGCTGGTGCATGACGGCTGGGAATTTTGAAGTGTCCATCGTCAGAAAACAAATAGGAGTAGCCGGCATTAAGAAAAAAAACTGAGCTGGGCAGACCACGTAATGCATTGTACTGATAATTGGTGGTCAGTTAGAGCGACGGAACGGGCACAAAGGGATGTAAAACATAGCCAGAGATAGCAGAAAGGTAGGTGGAGTGACGATATTCGAAAAACTGCCGGCATAACGAGGTATCACATTCGCAAGGCAGTGCAAAATGGCGACCATTGCAATGGAGAGGTCTCCGTCCTTCAGTGAACGGAAAATTAGTCTGATCACGATGATGATGCCACTTTCAGACCTATACTCCATCTCAGAAGTACCTTGCAGCACTGCGGAAGCTGCAGAGCTTGTTAGCCAATAGGAAAGGCGAAAGCCTCCTCAAGACGTGTTCATGCGCGTCGCGTCGTCTGCTCGTCGTTTCTTTAGCGTCGGCTCGCCTACCTTGTCGATGCTTGCTCCCTCCAGTTAATACAAAACGCAAACACCTCTGGGGAACGCCACCTCGCCGTTTCTTTATGTTCAGAAACCCACTTGTGCTGGGCGTGTTTGCTGGCGTTTGTGAGGAACGCGGTTCTTTTAGATGTGAAGCATCTTATGGCGAAGCTTAATCCGGTGGTGGTGGTGGTGGTGGTGGTGGTGGTAATGGTGGTGGTGGTGGTGGTGTGCCGCGTGGCCTCCCTTACTGCGCATGCGCAAACCCTCTAAAAAAATAAAAAGCCTCCTCTCCCCCTCTCTCTCCTCTAGGCATCCCTCCCCGCTGCAACCACACCCTCACTGCGCATGCGCCTCCCTCCTTTCTGCCCTCTTACGCTCCCCCCCTCTCTCCTCTAGGCATCCCTGCCCGCGGCGTCCACACCTCCCCACTGCGCATGCGCTTCCCCCCCTCTCTCTCCTCTCCTACGCTCCCCCCCTCTTTCCTCTAGGCATCCCCTGCCCGCGGCGTCCACACTCCCACTGCGCATGCGCGTCCCCCCCCTCTCTCTCCTCTCCTACGCTCCCCCCTCTCTCGCCTCGCGACGCCGATGCAGGCAGCGTCTGCTAGCGAGTTTCTTGGTTGAAAAAAACCGACTGCTCGCTCTGCACAACCGTTCACAGGCCACCCCGTATATATGGCAGTGGATCTTGACCTGCAAGGTGGTGCCGGTGGAGATTTCTCCTGTGCGTTGTTGAACAATAAAAATTCGCAGCGTGCGCGTTAACTAAAAGCGGACTGCGGGTCTCTGTGTCCAGTCGGAGTCTTCTGTCTGTCATTGCCCATTAGCAGCGATTGGCATGTTCCAGTAGGAAACACCGCTCCATCACTGAGTGCTTTGCGCCTCCCCAGTTTTCTCTCCTGCGCAACGCTGCGATGAGCGCCAGCGTCAACGCCGCCGCCAGTGTAAGCGTTAGCGCCCGCTGCTTCACATCTACACATGGTTCCCTTTAGCGGGAGATGGTGTAATTTTTCTTTTTTATAATAGCGTTTATACTGGCGTTCTCACCTATACTCTGTTTCAGAAGTTCCCTTCAGCACTGTGGAGGCTACAGGGCCCATTAGCCAATAGGAAAAGTGATTAGCCCCTCCACATGTATTCATCCGCGCCGCGTCGTCTGCTAGCATCCCCCCTGCCGTCTGCGCGCACACGTTCAGCGAGCAGACGGCAGCGCCGAAAAAAATAGAACATGGCTGCACGCATCGAGGCTGCTGCTCTCCGCCTCGAGTTTATCACGTCGTCGTCGTGCGCTCTGTGGCCCGTAAGTTCCAAACAGACGCTTGTATTTGCTTTAGATTTATGTCTTGGAGCTTCGGCAGCAATGTATTCGTGACTACACTGCGCTATTTCCATGAACCGTGATCAAATTCTCGGCGCGTTAGGCTTAGCAGGCGTGGTTAAAGCAATAGCTTATCTTGCCAATAACGACAGAGCGTACCTGATTCTTTGTCCCAATCGTGAGAAGGCGCAAAGCGATAGCTCATTACACCATTCATTTGTTGCTGTGAGCTTTTTGAGCGAGCGTCAAGGGCAAGTTCGGATCGAAGCGGGCGGTCGCGTCTGCATGGGCGCTGCCATGTTGATTTTTAACCACAGTTACCGACGGTTACTGATACATTAATTAAAGAAATACGACGCAAATGCGATGAAGAATAAACAAATTACTTATTGATGTGCAGAAGCAGATGCTAAAGAAGGGCAAATGTCTCAACCTTGCCAACTGCAAGGCAATTATATCTAGATCTATGTTTTCCTGCGCAAGTGTGTGGCTTATTTACACCCCGTAGCTTTGGCAGTGCTGAACGGTAGTGGTGAAAACAGAGTATAGCTCTTTTTTGACAGCACGGTCGACGCACTTTCAGCAGCAATGGCGTCCCATTCTTGGGTGGAACAGCAAATGATTGGCACAGAAAACAATATAGACATTCAGGGTGTTTTGCATCGTCAACGCATCACCGACGCTAATGTTGTGGCGACATCTGCTCAGTTCACATCAAACCACTTTTACGGCTTTGCATCGCCTCGGTAGTCCTAGCAGCATCAAAACAAACGAGCGATATAAATAATAGTGAAAGAAGCTACCTGATTGCTTGCCCTCAGCGTTAGAATAGACTAAGCGATGACAGATTGTGCCACTTATTTCTTCTTGTCCGGGCAGAGAGCCAGTAGAAAGCACGAATTCGGATGGAAGCGGGTGGTCTGGGGTGTATGGGGGCTGCCATGTTGCTGTGCGTCATCGCGGTTAGGGTGATTATTACGGTTACCAGCCAGTAATCACTGCATTAGTTTCAGAAATTTCGAAGTGCGTGTATGAATGGCCTAACTTGCCGCGTATCGCTGTAACGCGTCTTGCGAGAAGCACAGCTAAAGCCCTTGCACCTCGCCGATAATGAGAGTTAAGCCCGGAACTATATTACGTGCTGCGCAAGGACACTGCCTGTGTGCTCCTCGTAGCTTCGGCAGTGCTGCAAGGTAGTTGTGAGATGGAGTATAATTAGTCGCAACTTCCCTGTTGCGTTTAAGGGCCTTGTCAAGCACTGAGGACGACACGTTGTTGAAGCGTACGTTTCACTACCTAACGATACAAACAGCCGAGAAAAATGTGGCGATTTTACTTTGTCTAATCGCCGTCTAAAACACCTGAATTTCCAAACATCGATGTGCACCTATCACAGCCTTGTGTGCACCGACTGGCGGTTGTGGAAATCTCATAGTCATGATATATGTAAGTACACGGGAAAACTATTTATCTGTACGGATTCTATCCGCGGGAATATATGTGACCACCCTGTATGGTCCTTAGACACTGCTCATTCTTTATACGCCACATATCGCATATGTGTATAGAGCTTTTTATTATTTTCAATTATTCGTATTATTTTATTCGTTCTAGTTATTCCTCTTTACGTATGTTTCTTCAATGCTACTATATTATTGTTGGGATAGCCGGCTCTATAGTAGCCTACTTCCCATGTTTTTTTTTTTTTCATGTATAAACAAATAAATTGAAGATTTCGCATTCTCCTACGCAACTAATATGGCCGGTGCACCTGTAGCCAGACGTGGCGGTGGCCGACAGGGCGGGCCGCGTTGTTGGTACATTAATTTAGGAGAGAGAGAGAGACCAGGCTTGAGCGTAAAGGTGGGTGTCCTCTTCAGTACAGGTAGCCATGGCTCACCGCTGCCGCCCGAGCCCTGTCCACCCACCACAGTTGGTTTCCAAGGTCATGCGTCACCAGCAGAGCCTCCCACTGGTCTTCTGATCGTTCCTCCTCTGGTTCTGCTCTCTTGGGTCCATTAGAGCCTCATGGTGATGATGTCGTTGGCACGCGCTGGCTTGCACAACAACACCATATGGCAAGGGCCCAAAACTTGCGGGAGCGATGGCTGCCAACGTCGGGTCGTGGCCGAGATACAGGGCGTGTTCTCTGCTCGCGCCACCTGTCGTTGTTGTTGTTGTTGTTTCCCGGAATATGGCGCAACCCACTACCGGGGATCGGCCATAAAACGTGCGGCAGTAGAATTTGTGAAAAAAAAAAGAAAGAGAGAAAAAAAAAAGAAACAAAAGGGAGCTCGTTGCCGTTAAACCATATGGCTCACACCCAGATTGGGGGGGGATTGGTAGAGAATTCGTAATGTGAATTTACTTCAGAATTTGGAGCATTAATTAATCATAAACAAAGAAGAAAGCAAGCGCAAAAGGGAAAGAGTGCAATAGTTGTTTATTCGTACGTTCAGACCAGACACTTCAAAAGTTATCGCGAATAGAATTTAGAATAATGAGATCAAACTATAGCCGAAGTTTTTTATCCCGAATTGAAATTAAAATAACTAATTAAAAAATGAACTTTTTTTGTAATATTACATCCTTACCATGATAAGAATGCCAAGTAGGAATTCACAGTCGTATACGTTTTGTTTCGTGGCATCAAATGGCATCAAAAGCGTTGCTGTGGCCCACAGCTGAAGCACCTAAGATAAATACATCCCTACCTGCTTAGCGTGAGTATTAAATGCGAAGCATTTCTTAGCGAACTTCGGCGACTTTGAGGGTATCTATCTATCTATCTATCTATCTATCTATCTATCTATCTATCTATCTATCTATCTATCTATCTATCTATCTATCTATCTATCTATCTATCTATCTATCTATCTAGCTAGCTAGCTAGCTAGCTAGCTAGCTATCTAGCCGCCTACGACTTTGTGCTCTCCTGGCCGTATCGTTAATGGGATTTATACCAAATTTGGTATGGCATAACACTGACTGTATGAAGAACATAAATCGCTGGTCATATCATGAATATTATGACTAACTTGTCATGAAAAGTATGATTTACATGCCACGCTCATGGCGCGCTCGCGGCCGTTTCGTTAGCTTGACATACACCAAATTTGGGATTGAGTGACGTGACTGTATGAAGAAGATAAATGACAAGTGGTAATATGAAAATTATGACTTCATGAGCGACATGACTTGCATTCCACGCTCATAGCGCGCTCACGGCCGTTTCGTTAGCTTGATATACACAAAATTTGGTATTGAGTGACATGACTGTACCACGAACGTAAATGACAAGTGGTAATATGGGAATCATGACTTGTCATGAGCGACATGACTTGCAGGCCACGCTCATGGCGTGCTCGCGGCCGTTTCGTTAGCTTGATATACACCAAACTTGGTATATCGCGACGTGACTGTATGACGAACATAAATGACAAGCCGTAATATGGAAATCATGACATGTCATGAGCGACATGACTTGCATTCCACGCTCATGGCAAGCTCGCATCCGTTTCGTTAGCTTGACATACACCAAATTTGGTATTGAGTGACATGACTGTATGGCGAACATAAATGACGAGTGGTAATATGGAAATCATGACTTCATGAGTGACATGACTTGCATTCCACGCTCATGGCGCGCTCGCGGCCGTTTCGTTAGCTTGATATACACCAAATTTGGTATTGAGTGACATGACTGTATGACGAACATAAATGACAAGTGGTAATATGGAAATCATGACTTGTCATGTGCGACATGACTTGCATGCCACGCTCATGGCGTGCTCGCGGCCGTTTCGTTAGCTTGATATACAGCAAATTTGGCATTAAGTGACATGACTGTATAACGAACATAAGTGGCAGGTGGTAACATGAAAATCTTGGCATGCATGTCATCTAGAATGCCATTTACATGCCACGTTCATGGTGCGCTTGCGTCCAGTTCGCTAGCTTGACATGCACCACAATTGGTATATCGCGACGTGACTGTATGACGAATACAAATGACAGGTCGTAACATGTAAAACATGACATGCAAATTATGTAAAGCATCATTTGCTCTTTCCTGGCTGCTTCGCATTACATCGATTCCCACAGTGCGTCGGATCTGCCGGCATTTTTCTTCCTTGGTTGTCGAGGCGACAGCGGCGCCGTTCGCACCTACATAATACAAAAGAATATTACGCAAGTCACGAGTTGTGCTATTTTGATTGTTAAGTAAATCTGCTCTCCTATTCTCCCTTTTACAGCGAAGCTGTACATAGCTAGGCCATTCGTAACTTCACGCACAGTGACAATCACAACGAAAAACCCAAGCCGGTGTGTGCAGCAGAAATTGAGCGAACCCCCCTACTTACCATTGGTGCAATAACGGTGAAGGAGTTGTTCATGGTTAAAAATAAGATAAATAACTAATTACTTAGTTAATTACGAAATAAATAAGCAAATAAATAAACAAAATAAATAAATGACAAATAAATAAGCATCTCAATAAATAAATCACGTGCTTCACTTATGGCCCAGAAAAATCGAGGTGGAAGTGCTTTAAAGAGCATACGCTAAACTCAAAGAGCACTTTCTGTACATTTTATAAAAATTCTGTGTCTCCTCTGTTGCGCTTGCTACTTATCTTCGGCACCCATCTAACCTAACAGAGTGGAATGACCCATGATTATTTTTTCTTCAATCTCTCGTTCAGGCCTCATTTAAAGTTTTATCCTAATTCAGCCTTTATGTTCTTATTACCGCTGCTATACGTGTACTGACACACTCATTAGCCGCCTTCCTTGACTATTCAGCACCACCCGTTTAGTGGCGCATATCTGGCAATGCACAGATAATCAACATCATAATCGACATCATCAACGTCCCGTGCGGCAGAAGAAGAAGATTAATTCCCGAGGACGGTGCCGCAGAGGACCTGCAAGTCAACCATGAGCCTCCTGAGCACGATGGCCGTCGCCCTGTACTTCGTGGCCGTCGTTGTCGTGGGTGTCTGGTCCAGCCGCAAGGTGCTGCACATTGAGAGCCCCCCGGAAGGGTAAGAGCCTGCCTTGAACCACTTGCCTTGCCTGCCTTGCCTGCCTTGCCTGCCTCGCCTGCCTTGCCTGCCTTGCCTGCCGGTTCATGCCTGCAGAGCCTGCCTTGAACCGGCAGGCTCTGCTTTTATATTGTCGCGGACGTCGTGGTTGGCGCCCGAAACTGTCGTCCACGACACGATTTAGGAGGCCCCGATTCTTCAAGTGTTAAGGACATCATAGTTGAAATCAAGAAGAAATGGAGGTGGCCAAGGCACGTAGCGCGTAGGCAGGATAACCGCTGGTCATTAAGGGTAACTGCCTGGGTTCTAAGAGAAGGAAAACGCGCGAAGGGTGGACAGAAAGTTTGGGTGGCCAGATGAGATTAAGAAGTTTCCGGGTATTACGCGGCAGCAGCAAACACAGCGCAGGGTTGACTGGCGGAACATGGGAGAGGCCTTTGCCCAGCAGTGGGCGTAGTCAGGCTGATGACGATGATCATGATTCGCCAGGCCTTTCGTTCGTTATAATGAACATTCGTTAATCATTTCACATATTTTTCAAGCCTAGCTTCTATTCGCTCTCAACTGTCGTTGGCGTTGTATATGATACCACAGAAAAAAAGAAAAAAAATGTCTATATAGTGCACAAATCTGATTTTTTATCGAGATTATCGAGGTGACTTGCCATTTCACATTCCCACATTTTATTGTTGCCTGGATATGAACTCATGAGCATTGTTGCCTGTAGCAAGTGAAGTGTTGCGTTGCTAAGCGCTTGAATAACGGTCTAATTCCTGGCGTGGAGGAAATAGTTAGGAGGGAGCATTGCACGTATCGAATATAGATAGATAGATAGATAGATAGATAGATAGATAGATAGATAGATAGATAGATAGATAGATAGATAGATAGATAGATAGATAGATAGATAGATAGATAGATAGATAGATAGATAGATAGATAGATAGATAGATAGATAGATAGATAGATAGTAGGTCATGCGCGACAATTTCTCACATAGGGGAAGGACTCGTAATGTTTTAAGCCTCCTTGACTAACATCTGTGTCCAACGTTAGATGCAGTAGGATTCAACACAGTTCTTGTAAAGAAAAGATCATTCAGAATGTGCCGGAAAGCTTTGTAGTACAATATCACATCATGTTTTTCAGTGACCCGAACACATTCTACAGCAGGTTTGTACATTGGAGAGAGTGAAGGAAAAGGGGAGAGGGGATAGGTGCACCGAATTTAAATGCGTAGCGAACTTCTAACGTTCCTAGCACGGAATGAACTTCCGGCAAACGAGTGACAGCGAAGCACATTTCCATATCCTAAAAAAAGAACTATAGCATAACTTCCGGACGCCGTCACGTCCGGGCAACGTCCGGGCACTTGGCGCGCGTGACGTTCTAGTACAGTGAGTTACAGCGCACTATTGCTCACTATAGCCCTAGCTTGCGATAAATACTCCCGAAGAACCTCTTTTAGGGGCGAAGCTCCTTATGCCGTGGGTCGTGCGTCCCTTGTTTGTAGTACGTAGTAGCCACCTGCGTAACCAGCAGTATCTCCCTGTGTGATGACGATGACGCTGCCATCACGGCACACCACATGGAATGTACCCACTATGCGTCATAACGATGACGCTGATGACGATGACGATCGCGATGCCATACAACACATGGCATCGCGATATGGTCTCACATGCATATCGTTTGACTACATGCAACGAACCACCATCACGTCTTTGATGATGTACCTCCGGAGCTTCGCCCACTCATCATCATTCACTCCGCGGATATGCTGTGATTTTTTTTTCGCTCCAGTTTAAATGGCGTGTAGCGTAGCACCCAGTCTTGTAGTTACTCACGTCTGTCGTTAGTAAAAATGGTTTTTCAGTACTAAGATTACGGTTCCGGAAGAGCAGCAGTTTCTAATTAAAGAGAAATTGGTTGATATCTCCTAGCACCCGCCGCTGACCTCCCTTGCTGTTGCAGTGAAGTGACGCTATCAGCACAGCAGGCGAACCGCGGAGCGCATGCCTACGTTACTGCCCCCCCCCCTCCTCCCATTGGCACGAGCCACAAGCAATAGAAATAAAAGCACAATAAAAACACTTTGGACTCTTTTGCAAAAACATCGTGTTCAGCGAGAGGTGCAATGTAATTTGTTAGATTATTTCAGTGATATATTGAAGAGAAGTAGCGAGTGGCAATACAATTTAGTGCGCGCGAAATGAGGTTCTATAGCAAAATTTAGAGATTGACGCGCTCGATGAGGATTGCGAAGAACGCGAAACTCATGCCGGTAAAGACCAAACTCTTTTTGGGCGAACTCGTGCGCAGGAAAAGAAAGCCTCAACGTGCAATGCAAACAACACGCTGTACACAATGACAAAGGCGAGGACGGACGTCGGCCGTTGAAAATCTGCTCGTCTGTGATATGCGTCTGCTTTTCAATACACTCAAACCTCATTATAACAAAGTTGCAACTTCCATGAAAATAAGTTCGTTATATGCGAAAATTCGTTATAAAGGTATATTGCTAACACTAACTATTGCAAGACTATTTTTCGTTTATTTTGTTATAACCAATATTTCATTATATCCGTGTTCGTTATATCGAGGTTTTAGTGTATATGCCTCATCGAACCTTCAGGCGTTACCGCTGGTGCTCGCAGCAGCTACACAATAAGCTCGGCGTCCTGCCGTAACCCTCACGAAGCAGCCTGAAACGATCACGAGTTTTCCAAACATCGCGTGGTAACGGCTTTTCTGTCGGTGAAGCCCGATCCCATTACAGTAAAATTGAAGGACACTTTGTACATTCTAAAGTGTGTTCGGCGAAAGCCTGTGGCCGTTCCACTGACTATGCGATGTCTTTTGTGCGTGTTTTCTTTTTTAATTTTTTACCTCGAGTCGCAGCGAGACGCGAGACTAATCTTCCTCCGTTCGCATGCGTTAGTATTTTCTCGCGCTTTGTGCATCGTGCAAACGCCATAGTGTTCCAGCGCTTAAATTGACGGGCCCTTTGTAAATTCGAAGGTGTATTCCGTGAACGCCTGTGTCCATTGAGACGGCGTCGGTCAGAATGATTGCAAACGCTGGGCACAGCGAAGCTGCGCAAACAACGAGCGAGCGCTGTAGAGTCCGACGCGACCGGCGTCCGTTTGCGCATCCCGGCGGCCACCTGGCTCGGTGCCACAGACAGACAGACAGACAGACAGACAGACAGACAGACAGACAGACAGACAGACAGACAGACGGACGGACGGACGGACGGACGGACGGAGCGACGGACGGACAGACGGACGGACACCGGACGGACGGACGGACACCGGACCGACAGACGGACGGACGGACGGACGGAAGGACACCGGACGGACGGACAGACGGACAGACGCACGGACGGATGGACGGACGGACACGATGGACGGACGGACGGACGGACGGACGGACGGACGGACGGACAGACGGACGGACAGACGGACGGACGGACGGACAGACGGACGGACGGGCAGACGGACGGACGGACGGACGGACGGACGGACGGACGGACGGACAGACAGACAGACAGACAGACAGACAGACAGACAGACAGACAGACAGACAGACAGACAGACAGACAGACAGACAGACAGACAGACGGACAGACGGACAGACGGACAGACAGACAGACAGACAGACAGAAAGACAGACGGACGGACGGACACCGGACGGACGGAGACCGGACGGACGGACGGACAGACGGATGGACAGACGGATGGACAGACGGACGGACGGACGGACGGACGGACACCGGACGGACGGACACCGGACGCCGGACGGACACCGGACGGACGTGAGCATGAGACATTAAAGGCTTTCGCCTTAAAAATAAGTAAGCGCTGGTGGCATTATTATGACGCGTGTGGAGGTTATACGATAGCCGCGTTGGGAAGGAAGTGAGATTTCGGTGACACTCGAATAACGGGAGTTCGTAAGGAATCTTGCTGTCGCATATCGTAGTACTTCCAATTGATCAATCAATCAAACAAATCAAATCTTTATTTCAAACATTTCTGTACAATCGGGACATTCAGGCGAAAAGCTGTTGTAAACAGCTTGTAAGTGCCTGAAATCCCTTTATAACAGCACTATTATAGAAAACGTGCAGCAAAATAAAGTATATAAGCGTACATGCGTTGTATTAATCAAAACATATAAAAATAAGTTTGTGTACAACAGTGGTTATTGACGAAGTCATTGAAAAGTAAAAAGCAGTAAAACAACGCAACTTCATGTCATAAGCGAAACTAGAATAAATACCATAAGTATGCCAAGAAAGAGAGCGATACATTAGCAACAGTTTAATAGATTCACGCACTCAGAGTCCGCATCAACCAGATACGTTTGATGCGGACTACATATAAATTATATGTATACCTCTTTAGACCGCAAGCACGCACTTCTCTTTTTTCCCGTTACCTGGGCAGATCCCCAAGGTCGTCAAGGAGGCCCAATTCAACGCCTCTGTGCAAGATGTACAAGACCAACCAGTACCTGCTGCGCCTGTTTCTCGCCAACAGGAGCGTGCCGCTCAAGTTGACCTTCCTCTCCATGACAGGTACGTAGTGCGACTGACCCCGATTTATTTATTTTTTTATTTTTAATGAATGAATGAATGAACTTTAATTGGGCGCCAAACAAAGTTCTAGCGCACCAGAAATTCGAGGTTAAAAGAAATAAGCTCTGCGCACAACTGGTTATTATAATGGTCATCTTCACTTTCACCACCTTTATCATGGATTGTGAAATGACAACCATCATTCTAGCGCACTACGGGCGCTTTGTCGAAGGTAGTAGCAGACGCTCTCCCCACCTCGCGCCGGCGCAAGGACAATGAATAATTCGATTTGACTGTCGAATAGCTAGTATTGGAAGTTTTGAATAAATCGACAGGAGGAATATCTAAAATGCGACAAAGGCCAGTGGTGCAACTTTGTTATAGTGGCGTGGCTAAAACTAACGCGAACGTCGTTACAGTAGACCTTTCGTTAAAACTTTCCCGATGCCCTCCTTCAAAAGCGAGCACATGTTTATTTTAAAAGAGATTGTCATTTCCGCGCGTGCAACACAAACACAAACGCACATGCACACACACACACACACACACACACACACACACGCACCACAAACACACACACACGCAAAAACCGTCAACCCCTTCACAACTTCGCTTCCTAAATGATGGCACGGACTTCTTGCGGCGCTTGCGTATGCCGCAAGCGGCGTAAAGCTTCCCGACTTTGGCCCGCGAAGCCCTCGGTGATTCGAGTAACAAGAGAAAACTTGTTCAAGTTCAAGCTTCAAAAATACTTCGATGAGCCCCTGATCCCAAGAAAGGATGATCCTTTGAAATACTGGAAAGAGCATGGAGCTGCACTTCATCCACGTATCACCAAAATTGCTATGCGATACCTTCGCATCCCTGCTGCTGAGGTCCCCGGTAAGCCCACATTTTCAACTGCAGGAAACACCGTAACATCACGGCGGTATATGAAGGCCTTCGCAGGGTTCACTTTCAGGAAGGGGGGGGCCAAGGGCTCGTCGCAGTGCCCCCTCTCCCCACCTTGTCAATGTATGGGGCTGACTTTGCGCCCCCCCTCTCGCACCTCCACTAGAGCACCGTGGCAAGTAACGCCACCGAAATCGACTGTGGTTATCTCATAACAGCTTTCGCTATAAAAACTAGCAGAAATTGGCAAAAATAAATAATAATATAAGATCGCAGCCTAAATCACGTGTGCTGGTCATGCGCACGGGACAAATAATGTTCTTTTTCTGGCGAAGCAACGCACGACACGCTGGCACGATTGATGTCCAATCTATCAATCTCAGCAGCCTCAATGCGTGTGTTGTGTTGGTTCCTTCCGTTTGTCTGTGTAGTTCTCGTGCAGTTAGGCTTTGAAACACTTACAACGTGCGCTTTGTTTTATATTATTCCGTGCTCAGCAACATGGGTCGGAGGCGGCTACATCAGCGGAACCGCTGAAGCAGTGTTCAACTACGGCATCGCAAGGTGTTACACTCCATTGGGCTACGCGCTCAGCCTCCTGATAGGTAAGGGTTTAGAGGTGACCGTCTTATGCCAACTCTTCTACACGAAAAAATTACACCATCTCCCGCTAAAGGGGATCATGAGGCGATGCGAAGCAGCACGGGGTGCACACCGTGTTTGCATCGGTTTGACTAGGTGTTTCCGTTAATGTTTCCGTTAATGTTGCGTATTTAGTGTTATCGTTTGTGTTGTGTTTATGCTCTTATGTTGTTAACGTAGACACCTAGTGTCTACGTTAACACCGTGCACCGCACGGTGTGCGGCGCAGCCGGCACAGTGACTGAGCGTGCGTACGACCTAACGCGAGCCTTCTATCTAAACGAGGAGGGGGGAATGTGGGTAGAGGGAGATTGGCTACGGCGCAGCCACAGATGTTAGCTGTTGTGTGGAGAGGAGGTGTGTGGAGAGGGTTTGCGCATGCGCAGTAAGGGTGGTCACGCCGCACACCACCGGATTGAACTCCGCCATATGCTGCTTCGCATTTAAAAGGCCCCGCAGGAATGAAATGTTAAAAAAATAGCATATAAGACGATATTTTTAAAACACCCACGCTAGCATATCGCGTAGTGCGCAACGCTGTCGCTTCAGTTAGAGCGTTCAACTAGCCCCATCCACCGGGGTCCCACCCAGGGCCTTAATATGGCCCGTTAAAGATGGAAGGCGTTAATGGGTCTCGACCCATCCCCCCACGCCCACTCAAATATTTCCTACTTTAACTCTTTGGATGATACGGAAATATTGGCACGCTTTCACATCGACCGCCAGGCTGCCAAAATGTTTTTAAACCAGTTTAATAGAACCAATTTAAAGTTTCTCTAATCATTACATGTAAGCGGTGTGCGTCATACACGCAAAAAGTTTAAGATCGAGAACCATACGTTGGAGGGTATATAAGAATATGTATATCAAGGAAGACCATTAACAGAAGAGCCTAATCACGAAAACGAAATTCACCGAAGAAAGAGAATAGACTAGAGCGCATTCGGCAGGCACTCCCAAATAATTTCAGGAAGTCTACCACTCTCATTAAAGCCAAAAGTATACAAAATCTGCATAGTGCCTGTTCTAACATATGGGACTGAAACATGGAGAACAACAGAACGACTAGAGCAAGAGCTGAGGATCACGCAGTGGCAATGGAACGTAAAATGATAGGAATAACATTGAGAGATTGCAGGACGGTAGAATGGGTCAGGGAACAAACAGGAGTTGCAGATACCCTATAGTTGACATCAAGCGAACGTAATCGACCTGGGCTGTCCACGTAATGCGAAGAACA
The DNA here is from genome assembly GCA_030522465.1 of Rhipicephalus appendiculatus. Lineage (NCBI taxonomy): Eukaryota > Metazoa > Arthropoda > Arachnida > Ixodida > Ixodidae > Rhipicephalus > Rhipicephalus appendiculatus. Next base: position 18,784 of record JALIZH010011862.1, read on the forward strand.
GACAACCGCTGTGGACAGTAAGAGCAACAGAATGGTTACCAAGGGATGGGAAATGCAGTCTGGGAAGGCAGAGAGTTAGGCGGACGGACGCGAAAATAAGTCAGTACAAATCTTTCAAAATTGCGACCGCTCTGCGTGGGTGTCCCTTCCTCTGAATTTGTTAGTTTAGAATGTAAAACTGCAGATATTGTTTCGGAACTGCTCATACAGCGAATGCAGTACACTGAGCACTTCGCGTGAAAAAAAGATAAATCAATGTCATTATTACATAACTTCGCACTCCCAAAGTTTGCCAGCGCTTGTAGCGATGTGAAAAAAAATAGCTGCAGGTCTCAGACAAGCGCAAAAATTCTCAGCACTGGACATTGCGGGGAATAATACTACTAATAATAGTTGGGGTACTACGTCATATGGTTAAGATTTAACCATCTGGTGTGCTTCAACGTGCACCCAAATCTCAAATCACGGGCCTCTAGCATTTCGCCTCCATCGAAATGCGGCCACCATGGCAGGGATTCGATACCGCGACCTTCGTGTCAGCAGTTGAGCTCCATAACCACTAGAGCCACATGGCGGGTAGAAAATAAAGCTAGGTGGGGCATAAAACTCGGACTTTCTTTGCGACCATATTGCCACGCGCGTTTCGCATTATACTTTCGCTGTATTTGGTTTACGCCCACAGAGACTGTAAGCAATGCTCAGCGCAAACCGCGTCTCATTTCTAGAAGCCTCGCGATTATTGTAGATCGTTGTGTTAAGATTGTGTGCAAGACGCCAACACGCGAGCTTATTCTAGAGCTTTCGCGACAGCCAGTGGTAAGGCTGGAATATTCGAAGACACGCGTATAAATGTCAACGCGCTTCACCGCTTGTCAGTTGATCGACGGCCGACGCTCCTTTCGCCGCTATCTGTAATCTGTCTTTACGTTTCACGGCCACAAGTTAGGCCAAATAAAGAGTTTCTTCTTCGACAAGACGACTGTTGCCTTCGTCGACGTCACGACCACGTGACATCTGGTGGAGGTGCTGCTTCGTCCATGCAACGGACACCCCCGCGAGGCGCTGACCCTAGCCCGAGCCGCGAAGAAGATGACACAAAGGACAACCCTGTTCGTCGCACCAGCCGCAGGCAGCAGGGACTACAGCCAGAGCACGGGCTCCTGCCGGAAAACACCAGGCCAACCAAGACATTGACTTCAACCGCAGGCACGATGACCACCCCTGTGCCGCCTGCAACGATCGTGATCCAGCCGCCGAGAGAGCCACCGATTTTTCATGGATCGCCAAGTGAAGATCCCGAAACGTGGCTAGAGACGTACGAGCGAGTTGCGACCTTTAACAAGTGGGACACCGAGGAAAAACTGCGCAGGGCCTACTTCTACCTAGAAGACGCCGCGAGGACGTGGTTCGAGAACCGAGAATCCACGTTACAAACCTGGGACCTCTTTCGCAGCGCTTTCTTAGAGACGTTTACGAGCGTCGTGAGAAAAGAAAGGGCTGCTGCCTTATTGGAAACACGCGTGCAGCTACCAAACAAAAGTGTCACCATTTTTGCGGAGGAGATGGCGCGGCTTTTCCGCCACGCTGACGTTGACATGGCCGAGGACAAGAAAGTTCGTTTCCTCATGCGAGGAGTCAAGCAGGAGCTCTTCGCGGGTCTGATGAGGAACCCACCCAAGACCGTCCATGAATTCCTGACAGAGGCAACCACGATCGAGAAGACACTGGAGCTGCGCACCTGGCAATTCAATCGCCGCTCGACGCCAGGCTACGCCGACATTCAATCCCTTTCCTCAGACGACCTGCGCGAGACCATAAGAGCCGTAGTGCGTGAGGCAGGCAGGCAGGCAAAGAACTTTATTATTATCCGGAGGCGGCGCTCGACCCCCTTAGGGGACGACACCGGTGGGCCACTCCCACGACGGGACGGGGAGGTTAAACTCCACGGCCATGTCGCGGGCCCTCTGGATGGCCCTAAGCTGGTCTCCTTTGTCGTGGCTTGTGAGGAGATGGTTCCAGTCCGCCTCCGTAGAGGGAGACTCACTGCTCTCGCGCAACGCAGGGCATTGCCACAGCATGTGGTGTAGAGTACATTTGGGGTGACCACAGCGCGGGCACCCCGGATCTATGTCATCCATGTATTTCGAGCAATTTAGTGGCGATGCATACGCCTCCGTCTGTAAGAGTCGTAGAGTGATGGACTGAGGTCTTGTTAAGTGTGGGTGCGGGAGTGGGTACTTCCGCCGCTCCAACTGATAATGTTTGCAAATTTCATTAAAAGTTAGCAACGGATCTCTGAAGTACAAAGTAACGTCCTCAGCCTTCGAGTGGTTCTCCCCGACGTGGAATGTGAGACCTCGCGCCCGGGAGCGAGCCAACTCGTTGGCATTAAGGATGGTTCCGTGTACGTGTCGGCCAACGTGTGCCGGGAACCAGATTATGTGTTTTTTGTCTGACCAATTGGCAGCAGAGAGAACGCGCGCGGCTTCCCGACAAACTGAGCCCGTCATGAAGGCCCGTGCGGCTGCGCGCGAATCTGTGTAGATGGCGGTGCGATCGGTGGCAGCGAGAGCTAGTGCCACAGCGGCCTGCTCGGCGCGATCAGCGTTTGAATTTAATAAAGTCATAGACGACAAGTGTTCGCCTTTGAGTGTGGTAACTACCGAGACAAAGTGGTCCGTATAGCCGTACTGCGCTGCGTCTACGAAGGCCACGTTATCCTCCATAGCGGCTGCGTTACTGAGTAGGGCTCGCGCCCGTGCCTGACGTCTCCCCACGTTATGTGTGGGATGCATGTTACGGGGTATTGGGGATACTGTAAATTTTGCGCGCAGGTCTTCTGGGAGCTGCCGTGGAGATTCTTGGGTTACGGGTGATTTGAGCCCGAGGTGTGCTAGTAACCGTCGCCCAGCTGCAGTGGAAGACAGCCTTACAATTTGAGATACTTTTTTGAGCTTCTACAATTTCGTTGAATGTGTTATGAATGCCTAGCTCGTTGAGCTTGGCTGTGCGGGTGCTGCCCGGTAACCCGAGCACCTGTTTAACGGACCGGCGGATGATCACGTCGAGACGGCGTACGTCTCCTTTTTTCCACAGGTAGGCGGGAGCCACATGGTTGATGTGGCTCATGAGGAACGCGTGGAACAGTCTGCGGAGATTCTCCTCAGATAGTCCCCCGCGCCTGTTAGCTACTCTGTTAATTAATTTAGCCATTGCTTCGGCCTTCTTGGAAATATGAGTAATACTGATGTCGTTATGGCCGTTGGCCTGAATGACCATGCCTAGAATGCGAACTTGGTCCACGGTGGGGACGGGTGTACCGTCCGCCGTCAGGACGTTGATCCCCGCGTATGCGTCTCTGCGCGCCTTGAATTTCGGGCGGTATAGGAGTAATTCGGATTTCTCTGCCGATAGCGAAAGACCAGCCTGCCGTAAGAACGTTTGTACCGTGTTTACCGCGTCTTGCAGTCGCTCCTCGATATGGCCGTCACTGCCGCTTGTACACCAGACGGTGATGTCGTCTGCGTAGAAGGCGTGACTGATGCCGTCGATCTGTGAGAGTTGTTGCGACAGAGCGCGCATGGAGAGGTTGAACAGGAACGGAGAGATCACGGCCCCTTGGGGTGTGCCCCTCGGTCCCAGGTTGAACTGCTTCGAGCCCATCGAGCCGAGTTGGATTGTAGCCGTCCTGTCGCGCAGGAACGAGCTAACGTAGTTGTAGAAACGCGTACCTAATCCTGCCTCGCGAATCGAGTCGAGGATGTGAGAGTGCTTTACGCGGTCGAATGCCTTCTCGAGGTCGAGCGCTAGGATGGCTCTAGTGTCTCTGGTGATCTTATCCATGAGCTCGTAGTTGAGCATCAGCATTACATCCTGCGTGGACAGGGACGGGCGGAAGCCAATTTGGTTGATCGGTAGAATCTGACGCTCCTCTACGAATTTTGTGACTCGCTTGAGTATTACGTGTTCGGCCACCTTACCCACGCAGGACGTGAGCGAGATGGGACGAAGTGAGCCTAGCGCTAAGGGTTTACCCGGCTTCGGGATAAGTATGACGGTTGCCTCGCGCCATTCAGGCGGGACGTTACCTGTCTCCCAGATTTTGTTAATGTACTCGGTGAGAAGTTCTATGTCCTCCTCGGCGAAATTTTTAAGAAGCTTATTCTTTATGCCGTCGGGGCCCTGGGCCGAGCGGCAGTTGAGTTCGGAGAGGACCACCTTAACCTCGGCGCAAGTGAAGGGCGATTCTAAGGGATCCTCCTCCGTAGCGTCCGGGGCAGGCGGGTAATCGGATGGGGAGCTAGGTTCGGTACATAGGTAACGCGCAGCTATCTCGTCGGTGATTTGAGTGTCGGTCTTACCCGAGACTTTGAGTTTGTGTATTAGTCTGTCTATGGTGAACTGTTGAGACGCTTTCGATGGTTTGTCACCTAGTAAGTGTTTCAACAGGTTCCATTTGGCCCCGGTTCTCATTTGCCCATCAACCGAGTTACACACTTCGTCCCATTGCTGACGCTCTAGGTTTCGGCAATGTTCCTCGATTTGACGATTAAGGTCAGCTATCTTTTTGCGAAGATTACGATTGAGCTTTTGCGTGCGCCATTTCGCGTGCAGTGATTTCTTAGCTTCGAGTAGGTGAGCTAGCCGGCTATCCATGCGCTCGACCTCCAGTTCGGTTTCAACGTCCTTAGTCGAATTTGCAACGTCCTCTTTTAGTCGTGCAAGGAGTTCTGGTAGGGTTTCATAGTGAGTGTCGTCGCGTTTCCTGAGCTCTCGAAAGCGATCCCAGTCCGTTATGCGAAACTGTCGGATTTTGTTTGTAGAGACGTTTACAATCGTCTGTATAATGTAATGATCACTCCCCAGATTCTCACCCAGGTTAGTCCACGTGGGTTGTCCCGCGTGCCTAACCATAGTGAGGTCCGGGGTGCTATCACGCGTAACCGAGTTACCTACCCGTGTAGCTGAGGTGGGATCGGTTAAGAGCGTGAGTCTATGCGTGTGCATTTGCGATACCAGTGCAGTGCCCTTACGGGAAGAGCCGGGGTACCCAAAGTCGGGATGCGTGGCATTAAAGTCTCCCGCGATTATGAGCATGTGGTCCCCTGCAATTTTGCTCGCGCGCTGAAAGAGGACCTGAAATGTAGTTTGCTTGTTTTTGGGTGTACTATATACGTTCAGAATAAAGACTGACTGTTTAAGCGTTGAGTTTGGGATTAATTCTATCATAATGTGTTCGTCTTGAGATCAGGGCGGACCTCGTGGCGAACATATGCGTACTTTTTGGAGATGAGCGTCGCTATCCCTCGCGTTCCCGCTCGATGGTCCGCTTCGGTGCGATAGGTACGCAAAACGGGCTCCGCGGTTAGCGTTTCTTGTAAGAGAATTACGGCAGGCCGATTGGCACTAGATTGAATGAATTGTTGCAAGGCTGCCTTCCGCTTGGGAAAGCTAAAGCAATTCCGTTGCCAAATTACAAGATTGCTTGTGTTAGCCATGATTACTGCATAGGGGTTGTCGCACGAACCACCGCGTGCTGTCCTTCTAAAATTTGTAACCGCGCGTGGAGCTCGGTGAGCTGGAGGGTGTGTGGGGTCATATCGGCAGCTCGGTCTGCCGCAATGTCTGCGCGGAGGCGGGCAAGTGCCTCCATCAAATTAGACATAGTAACGGGCTCGTCCGGCGGGTCCTCGGCCGCGCGACGCTTCGCGGCGCGATTAGCGTTCGACGAGGTAGTGGGAGCGGGTTCAACGGCCGGAGCGGCGGGCGGCGGCGTCTCGACAGCGCGTTCGCTCGGCTGCTGCATGTTTCTAATGAGTGCTTTGAATTCTGCGTTTTCTTTGCGCAGCAACGCTAGCTCGCGTTTGAGCTCATGAATCTCATCATTTTCATGCTGTGGCAAGTTACCCGACTGCGCGTAACCGCGAGTCTCACCTTTACCGGCGACTCGGTCGGCCCAAGTAGGCGTTGCAGTCGGGCTTTTGGTGGTGGTAGGCAGGTGCTTCGTCGGTGGAGTCGGGGCTGGTTGCTTGGGCGTCGGCTGTTGCTTGGCCGAGCCTCCTTGGGTCTGTTGGTTGTTACGCCGGCGTCTGCGGCGGCGTCGACGTCGAACGACGTAAGGGACTTGATAGCGATTTGGGCAGCTGCGGTCGCCCGTAATGTGGGCCTGGCCGCACAACGCGCACTTGGGGGTCACACACTCATGGTCGGGTCCGGTGGGTTTGATACCGCAGTGTTCACAGACTTTCTCAGATGGGGTAGGGCAGACGTCTTGTCGATGCCCGACGCGGCCGCAGTTCCGGCAGGTGTCGATCTGTCGCTTGTAGAGCGTGCAACGCAGCAGGGAGCATGCCGCAGCGCACATAGTTGGGGACTTTAAGTCCGTCGAAGAGAAGGATGATGGTGGTTGTGTCCTTGATTCGTCGTACCCCCATTAACGTGGGGTTGTGTGATGAGACGAACAGGCGTTGTAGCTCCGAGTCTGGAAGGTCAGCGTCGACCCCTCGGACTACGCCTCGGCTGGTGGTGCCAGACGCCACTACGTAAGCGGATACTGGATGTGCTCGCTCCATGAGAACAATTCCTCGTACTTTAGCGTACGCTTCGGCCGTTTGTAAGTTCGGCGTGCTGATCACAAAGATATTCTGTGTGTCGTTGGTGCAAACGATATCTTCCTCTGCCGCTGTTGGCGGGAGTCGTGCAGCGAATAGTAGAGCTTGCAAGAACTTAAGCTTGTTGCACCTACGTACATCCAGGCCACCTCCGGGGCGGACGATGACACGGTGATGATCCGTTGGCAGCGGGGGGAGCCGGCTGGCGGCTGCAGCCCTCGTCGCAGCTCCGGTTCGCAGGGCGCCAATGCGGGCGCCGGCTGACTTGCCGGTGGTAGTAGTTGAAGATGTTGCTCGGCGTCGGATTGCGTCGATCCAGCCAGGCGCGCTGGCTTCCGCGGGAGTGATGATTTCTCCATCCACCATGGCCTCAGGCATGATGACGGCGCAGCGGCGGGACGCGCCGGCGCAGGGGTACGTAGTCGTGTTAAGCCTACTCGAGGCTTAGCGAGTGAAGGCGAAACGTTGGTGGAAAAAGGAAGAAAAGTGGGGTGGCCCGGGCCAAAATTGGTATCCGGGTGTTCCCCTAGACTTATCGAAAACGTTGGTGATAAAATTAGGGAATGTTTAACTCAGCAGACCAGCAAAAAGTATAGCAGAAGGCGGAGCCGATGCGGAGACGTCCGCTCATCTCGACGCCCCCCTAGCGGTCCTCTCAGTGCGTGAGGAGCTTCGTCGAATGTTCCCGTCATCAAAGCCGCACGTTTCCTCGATCGCAGATAATGTTCGAGAGGAAATCCAGCAGTCGTTGAGTACCCCTGAACCCCAACAGCCTCAGCCACAAGCCATGAGCTACGCTGCTGCAGCACGTCGTAATGCTCCCCCCGCCGCGCCCACGCGAAGACGTCGCACCATCGCAGTTCCGCCGCCAGACACCACCGCCACCACCACCGACGCCATACCGTCCACCCGCCGGCCAGCGCCACGCTCCACCGAGGAAGACTGACGTTTGGCGCGCCCCTGACCACCGCCCACTGTGCTACCACTGCGGAGAAGCTGGCCACACCTACCGCCGCTGCCAGTACCGCCAGATGGGGACTGCGTGGCTTCGCCATCGACGCGCCGCGTCCACAGCGGGGTGAAAGACCACGCGACATCGCCGACTATCTCGCAGGAGCTCAGTGGACACCCCGACGACCATCGCGCTCGCCGTCGCCTGGCTGCTACATGTCACCGCACCGCCGGCAGTACACTGGCCCAAACCGGGGCCGGTCGCCTAGCCCGTAGCCGGGAAACTAAAGGCGGATTCACACCGGCGACTAGCACCGGTCGCGCGACCATTTGCGACTGGCGACCAAAAAAGCGACTGAAAGCGACCGATGTTCACACCGGCAGAGGCTGCATGCGAGCGACCGGAAGTCGCAAACCCACAGAGTCACGTCCGGATCTCGTTATCAGTGAGCCAAGGGAGCGCAATAAAAAAGAAAAGAAAAAGCGACGAGCCCGGTTGCAAACAAATGCTGACGTCAATTCTGGGCTTCATTGATTGGTTCCAACCGTCCTGCGACTGCAGTCGCGCGACTGAAAAGTCGCTCAGCGAGCGACTGAGCAAAAGCAGTCGCTTTGCGATCAGTCGCGACTGTTTGCGATCAGTCGCAAAGCGACTAACTTGGTCGCGCGACCGGTGCTAGTCGCCGGTGTGAAGCAGCCTTTAAGGGCAGCAACCGATGGAGGTGCGGTTGCTGTACGACGAAATGCCGAAGATCCTCCGCGGCCGCCGACGACGACAACGCCACGAAACCTGCAGAACACGACGCGAAGCAGACGAAGCCCTGCCGACGAAAGGTTGCGGACCGACGAAGACGGGACGACGCTACAAGGAAGCAGCGCAACAAATCGACGTAGCCGTGATCCGACGCCGCGACCCAACCGCAACGCACGGCGACGAACCAGCGACCTCGACGTAATATTCGACGGTCACAACGTCACCGCTCTCGTCGACACTGGAGCCGACTATGCCGTCGTCAGTGGGCCTTTCGCGACGAAGCTGAAGAAAGTGAAGACTGCTTGGCAAGGCCCTGAAATCCGTACCGCTGGGGGTCATCTAATAACGCCAGCCGGTGTTTGCACAGCAAGAGTCACCATCAATAACCGGACCTATCCAGCCAGCTTTCTAATCCTACAGCACTGCTCCCGGGAAGTAATACTTGGGATGGACTTCCTAAGTAAAACGGAGCCGTCATCGACCTAAGGTCTGAGTCGATAACACTAACCTCGGAAAAAGCGCTGCCTACCCAGACGACGCCAGGGAGCCATGCATTGAACATGATAGAAGAGCACGTCACCGTTCCGCCTCTTTCTAGCGTCATCATTTCCATCGGCACCGAAAAACCCGCAGACTTCGAAGGCGTCATCGAGGGTGATCAGCACCTGTTTGTAAACCGTCAGATTTGCGTCGCACGAGGCATCGCCGAGTTGCGTGAAGGGAAACCAACAGTGATGCTTACGAACTTCAGCAACGAATACAAGCACGTGAGCAAAGGCACGACGGTCGCCTACATAGAAGACATTGTGGAAACCAGCGACGCCCTCGCCCTCGCCGAGTTTACCGAACACACTACGACGAACCAAGCTTATCAACTAACTTTCGACATCACTCCGAGCCTTCCGACGCATAAACAAGAACAGCTCAAAACCCTGCTCCTGCAATACAAGGATTGCTTTTCGTCGTCGTCCAGAGTTTGACAGACCCCAGTCGCACAACACCGCATCATAACAGAGGAAAGTTCCAGGCCACTACGTCAGAGCCCGTACAGAGTTTCAACGCGGGAACGCGACGCAATAAAGAAACAAGTCGACGAAATGCTACGCGACGACATCATCCAGCCTTCAAAAAGTCCGTGGGCGTCACCCGTGGTGTTAGTGAAGAAAAAGGACGGAACCCTACGCTTCTGCGTCGATTATCACCGCCTGAACAAAATAACGAAAAAGGACGTGTACCCTCTCCAGCGGATAGACGACACCCTCGATCGACTCCACAATGCGAGGTACTTTTCGTCGATGGACCTCAAGACCGGCTATTGGCAAATTGAAGTCGACGAGAGAGACCGAGAAAAGACCGCTTTTATAACACCAGACGGCCTCTTCGAGTTCAAGGTCATGCCCTTTGGTCTTTGCTCGGCGCCTGCGACTTTCCAACGGGTTATGGACACAGTACTGGCAGGATTGAAGTGGCAGACTTGCCTGGTGTACCTGGACGACGTCATTGTGTTTGCTTCAAACTTCGACGAACACCTCCGGCGACTTGACGCAGTACTTCAAGCAATCAAGACCTCCGGCCTCACTTTGAAGCCTGAAAAGTGCCGCTTCGCATACGAGGAGCTCTTGTTCTTGGGCCACGTGATCAGCAAGTCCGGAGTACGCCCCGATCCTCAAAAGACAGCCGCCATCGCTACGTTCCCGCCACCTGCCGACAAGAAGGCCGTCCGTCGATTTCTCGGCCTGTGCGCTTATTACAGGCGGTTCGTCAAAAATTTTGCCCACATCGCCGAGCCACTCACTAACCTTACTAGAACCGACATCGAGTTCAAGTGGGAAACACCGCAAGAGGAAGCATTTCAAGAACTAAAACGACTCCTGCAAATGCCTCCGTTACTTGCGCATTTCGACGAACACGGCGAAACAGAAGTGCACACCGACGCAAGCAGCGTGGGACTCGTCGCAGTCCTTGTGCAGAAGACGGACGGACTGGAACGGGTTATCAGTTATGCTAGCCGGTCGCTATCCAAGGCAGAGGCCAACTATTCAACAACAGAAAAAGAGTGCCTCGCCATCATCTGGGCTACGTCGAAGCTTCGCCCCTACCTCTACGGTAGGCGCTTCAGAGTTGTGAGCGACCACCACGCCTTGTGTTGGCTAGCTAACTTGAAGGACCCTTCAGGTCGTCTCGCAAGATGGAGTCTCAGACTTCAAGAATTCGACGTTACCGTCGTTTACAAGTCCGGACGAAAGCATTCTGACGCCGACTGCTTGTCTCGTGCCCCTGTCGACCCGCCGCCACAGGACGACCTTAATGATGACTGCTTCTTGGGAAACATAAGCGCCGATGACTTCGCCGAACGACAGCGAGCCGATCCGGAACTCAAGGGCCTTATAGAATACCTCGAGGGCAAGGCCACCATGGCTCCAAAGGTATTCAGACGAGGACTGGAGTCGTTTTTCTTGCGGAACGGCATTCTCCTAAAGAAAACCTTCTCGCCACTTCGGGCCGACTCCCTCCTCGTAGTACCTTCAGCGTTACGTTCTGACGTTCTGGACGCTCTGCATGACGACCCGACGGCTGGACACCTCGGATTTTCCCGTACGCTCGCGAGGATACAACAAAAGTACTACTGGCCTCGCCTCGCTGCTGACGTCACCCACTACGTCAAGACCTGTCGAGATTGTCAACGACGGAAGATACCACCCACTAAGCCAGCCGGACTTCTGCAACCCATCGAGCCACCTCGCCGACCATTCCAGCAAATCGGCATGGACTTACTGGGGCCGTTCCCGACGTCAAATTCCGGAAACAAATGGATCGTCGTAGCAACGGACTACCTCACCCGCTACGCCGATACAAGGGCGCTGCCCAAGGGCAGTGCCGCCGAGGTAGCAAAGTTCTTCGTCGAGAACATCGTACTGCGTCATGGCGCCCCGGAGGTCCTCATTACCGACAGAGGTACGGCCTTTACAGCGGACCGAACGCAGGCGATCCTGAGGTACAGCCAAACAAGTCACCGCCGGACCACCGCCTACCACCCACAGACCAATGGCCTCACCGAGCGTCTAAATAAGACCATCGCCGATATGCTGGCCATGTACGTCGACCTCGAGCACAAGACGTGGGATGCCATCCTTCCGTATGTAACCTTTGCATACAACACGGCTGTACAAGAAACGACGCAGATGACGCCGTATGGCTTGGTCTACGGAAGGACCCCGGCAACGACGCTCGACGCCATGTTGCCCAATGTCTCCGACGAGGAAAACGTCGACGTTACCGTGCACCTTCAGCGCGCCGAAGAAGCCAGACAACTCGCCCGTCTGCGCATCCAGAGCCAGCAAAAGACCGACAGCCGTCGCTACAACCTTCGACGACGCCACATGGAATACCAACCCGGTGACCGTGTATGGGTCTGGACGCCAGTTCGCCGACGGGGACTTAGCGAGAAGCTTCTTCGACGATACTTCGGACCCTACAGGATACTTCAACGTCTCGGCGCACTCGACTACGAGGTTGTCCCTGACGGCATAACGAACTCTCAGCGGCGCCGTGCGCGACATGAAGTCGTCCATGTCGTGCGCCTGAAACCGTATTACGCGCGTTAGTGAACCTGAGGACTGTAACTTTTGCTTTATTATTGTACTTTCGTGCTTGTGCTAATTGTACTTTCTTGCTTTAATATTGTTATTTATTGTTGCATGAATCCCCCCCCCCCCCCCCGTGTTCTGTTTTAAGCATCAGGACGATGCTTTTTCAGAGGGGCATTGCCACGCGCGTGTCGCATTATACTTTCGCTGTATTTGGTTTACGCCCACAGAGACTGTAAGCAATGCTCAGCGCAAACCGCGTCTCATTTCTAGAAGCCTCGCGATTATTGTACATCGTTGTGTTAAGATTGTGTGCAAGACGCCAACACGCGAGCTTATTCTAGAGCTTTCGCGACAGCCAGTGATAAGGCTGGAATATTCGAAGACACGCGTATAAATGTCGACGCGCTTCACCGCTTGTCAGTTGATCGACGGCCGACGCTCCGTTCGCCGCTATCTGTAATCTGTCTTTACGTTTCACGGCCACAAGTTAGGCCAAATAAAGAGTTTCTTCTTCGACAAGACGACTGTTGCCTTCGTCGACGTCACGACCACGTGTCAATATCAATGCTGCGCGTAATGAAATTATGCAAAGACGGAATGAAGCTCTGTGTTTTACATATATAAATCAGTAATTTTATATCTCTACTTATTACGGAAAATAGGAACTAATAAAGAATGGGGATGCACCTGCTGTCGGATGTCTGGAACAACTACCTCCAAACTACGTGTGCGCAGCCCTCCGATAATTCAGCTATGCAGCGATTCGCAACGGTAGGATGATCATTCATAATAGCATTGAATTCTGAACCAAGCCGGCTATGGTTGTAGATCAATTGTGCCGTTTCTTTTTTTTGTTTTTGTTTTTTTTTTAATTTGTTGGGGTTTCACGTCCCAAAAGCACGATATGATTATGAGGCAATCCGCAGAGGAGGGCCTCCGGGAATTTTGATCATCTGGTATTCTTTTAACGTGTGCTCACACCGCACAGTGCACGGGCTTCTACCATTTCGCCTCCATCGAAATGTGACCACCGAGGCCGGGATCGGACCCACGATCTTCGGGTTCAGCAGCCGAGCACCGTAACCTCTATAAGGACGTCAACAATGCTTCCAATGTACGGGGTCTTCACCGGCCATAATCGTCACAAATTTGCATGGTATGGAGGAAATCGTACGCCCCCCTTAGACGAAATGGGGGGGGGGGGGGGGGTCAACCGTAACTCCCGGCCCTCTCCGCACGGATGCCTATACTAAAAATCAATTGAAATTGGAAATGAAAGTGAACGAAAACAGAACGTGACACTGGTACTAATACAACTCATTATGTGCCACGTTACGCGTGCGATGTCATGCCAAATAAACTACGGCTCATCTCGCACTTGGAGTGCTAGCCATCGTCAAACGAAGCTTCGATAGGGCACTGGGGATGTTCGTCAACGCCTCTCGTTATCCTCGTTGCGTCGTCGCCGACTACAGCGCGCTTCAAATCGCAGGCGGCTGGCTCTTCGCGGGTAAGATGCACGTTACCAGAGCGATCACGATGCTCGACCCGTTCCAGCTGCACTACGGCCGCTGGATCGCCCTGCCCCTCTGCGTCCCCGCCATCTGCGGAGAAGTCTTCTGGACAGCCGCCATCCTGGCCGCATTGGGTGAGCCGCACGCCACCACCTAACTCAATTCAACTTACATCTTCCGCCTATTAGTCGGCAACTTAATCAATTACGGCCTAAATAGCATGGCACTCCGTTTAAGATCTCGCAGTGCATAGAACAGAATCTCATATCCTTAACTTTTACAGCGCAGCTGTATCAAGGCGTACCTCCTTGATTTCTTCGCGTCGATCGCTGTCCGTATGCAAAAACCGTTTTTTCCCTCCGGGGAGCGTGGAACAACTAACCTTAATGCATTAGTTCTTCCGCCACTCTCTAGAGGTTAGCGGGCGTTTTATCACTAATTCTTCTACTCTGTGCTTGAAGCAAGCACGCCAGAAGGACCGCCGTGACGCCAACCTGCCTCCCCAGTCATATTCGCCTGGAACGTTAGTATGGCTTCGCGTTCCCTCCTCTGCTCCTGGCCTTTCCACAAAGCTACTGCCTAAGTACGAAGGCCCCTACCGCGTCCTACGTCAAGCTTCTCCGTTCAACTATACTGTCGAGCCCGTTCAATCGTCCACAGACTGCCGCAGCCGTGGCAGTGAGACTGTTCACGTCGACCGACTGAAGCCGCACTATGACCCACCAGTCGTACCTGTTCCTTAAGTCGCCAGGGTGGCTCACCAGGGATAGGGCGCAGACAACAGTGCCAGCGAAAGACGAAGACGAGGACCGTGGTTGCTTCTCGTGCTTGCTCCGTTTCGGACCAGTGATCGCTTCACCTGTGCTAGTTCCTTAATAAACGTATCATGGACTAAACGCTAAACGCGTACTATCACAAGCAATAATTAACATGCGGAATTCTCTAAAGTAGCAATTGTCATCCGTCCGGAGCAATCTTCCGTACACCTGTATTCAGTTATCCAAGTCATCGCTGCGCGCGCACACACACACGCACACCTGGGACCGTGTTTAAGCAGGCGTGACATCGTCCCGCTTACTCAGAATCTTGTCATACTGCTTACGCAGGCGACATGATGGCGGCAGTAACGCAGATGGACTCTCCATTTTTCATCATGTTGTCTACCGGCGTCATCCTCTTCTACACGACGCTGGGCGGCCTCTACTCCGTGATCTACACGGATGCCTTCCAGCTGGCGAGCACCGTCGTCGGTCTGGTGAGTGACGCGTCACGTGTTCCAGTTGATAAACAAGAGGCCGCAAAAGTTAAAAGAAAGAAGAGCAAATAAGAAGACAACGATGTCTTGTACAGATTTTACCCTAAACTTGTCAAAGCGCATAAAGCGACATATAGTAAAGCGTTTAAAGTTATAGGTGCTATTTTGCATCCTGCAGTCGGGTACAACTGCGCTACAGTCGGGTACAACTACTATTGTGGGGAACAAGTCTGCGGCCTTTTCTACCTCAAAGCCAGATGCACACAAGCATGCACCAGTTGGCGCCCGCTCCATACTTACGTCCGTGAGCCGGAGACTGGTGACCCCGACTTCGGAGAACATTGCTGAGGGCGTAAGCGGGACTATTTCTTTAGTCGCGGAGGCGATCAGCTACCGCGCTTCGGTCATTTGTCCGGGGCCTCTCCAGGCTTCTTAAATTGTGCCCGTCTATAGATACGCTGCATTTTGGTTTTGATGTTACACGTCAGCGAATTATATCGAGCCGGCAACACAGCCGACATTGTCGCTACATCCCCATACCTGGCTTCATTGGAATAGGGTTTATTGGATTGAAACAGGATGTAGCATAACGTTTTTCGGTAAGTATGTGGTTTATTTGTGGAAGCCGGAAGCGTGTTTCTCTTTCTCCAAATGAGAACACGCATGGCAATTACCATTGTTATGTGGCCCGCATGCCATCACGAGCTGCTTCGACGAGGCGTCATTTTCGCTTGCGTGGACCTTTGCATTTGGTGCGCGCGCGTCGTGTTTCCTTGCCTCCCGTACGCGACACTTTCATCGTTTGCCTTGCATAAGATAATAGATAGAGGCATTGTGTCTATTCTGAAGTAACGAAAAGAAAAAAGAACAAGCGATGCAGTACTTCTCAA